>CM074688.1:121711-223339 GCA_037355405.1 Vitis amurensis | reverse complement strand
CAAAGCCTGACACGCCTAAGATTTCAATGAATTGAAATTTCTAACACACAGAAAATACTCACAATAACGATTTTTACCATCTTTCAATGAATTATATACTCAAGTATATTATCATAATTGCTAGACTGGGAAAACTAATAATATACCAATAATTGTCATCAAAGCTAGCGTAATATTAGTTGAATTTATTTTTATTAATTAGTTATTATATATTATTATTTTGTTTTTAAGATATCCGTAATTAATTAAAATTAATAAATATAAATGGATGAAATAGTGAAAAAAAAAATTGAAATTAAAAAGATTTTGATAAAAGCAACATATTTTAAAAAACGAAAAAAAAAAGTGAAGGTATTATGGAGAAGGAATTTTATTTTATTTTATTTTTATTTTTAATATGGACCCATTTTTGGCTCAATTGGAATCCATGGAAACAAATTAAACCAATACTATGTTATAATAAATTCCCATCGTGCCAAATTAGAACATTTTACTTGAATTCGAGTGGTAAAAAGATGAATCACCATGTAGAGAGATCTAAATATATAAATTATAAATTTAAAACTTTTTTTTATATAAAAATTAAATAATTTAAAAATATATACGTTTTTATTTCATCTTAATTATATTTAATTTATTATTATTTTTTATAGGCTATATTTGGTTCTTGAATAATTGAAAGAAAATTTATAAGAGAAAGTAAATAAAGAATAAAAGTTAAACTCAATGAAAATTAAAATTAAAATCAATAAATTATTTTATATGTTTCTTTAAATTTATTTTATTTATCTGTTTTTATTATATTAAAATTAAATAATTTTAATTATTATTATTATTTCTTTGTATTCTTAATTGTGAAACCAAATATGAAAAAATTATCTTTTTAAATATATATTTTTTTTAATACGAACCAAATATAATGTTAATGAAATTGAACGTGATTTCTTTTTCAATATTCTTGGACGATTAAGTATAATGTAAAGAGATTTTGCTTTCATGCACAATTTGAAGCTAGTCGTCTCCTTTTACCCCATGATTGGCATTGGACTCCACTTGAGTACCCCACCATTCCCGCACCCTATCCATATCGTGACCACTTTCGTAGAAATCGACAGGCTAAGCTCCACCTTTTAAAAGAAAAGGGCATTTCATGGAAAAAGATATTTTATTTAATATGTAAAAGAATTATTTTATACCTAACACATACCTTTGGATGCTAAAGAAATTTTATGTTGGAAACATGTTTTAGTGGTAATCAAAGACACAAAAAATGCACGATTTATGGGAAAATATAAAATTTATTTAAATAATTGGAGTGAGAAAAAAATGAAAAATATTTGAGAAAAAAGTTGGTAATAATATCTTAAAAAGAAATTAAAAGAATTAATAATGGAATGAAGTTCTAAAGATGAGGTTTAATATGATGATAAATGCTTTGACACACATTCTCTGCCTTTGTATAATCTTTTGAGTTTTATACATGACTTTAACCAAATTATTTCTTAAAAAGAAGCTATAATAATAATAAAAAAAGATTGAATTATTGAAAGAGATGTAAAGTAAAAGTTGATGAACATATCTTTTAATAAAAAAACACAGCCTTTGGTATTATCGAGGACATATTCTTGCCAACACATGGGATGATTGGTGAGTCCTTTTGATTGATTAGTGTATTGATCTTTATTCCTTTATTTTTTTTAAATATAAAGAGTAATTCCCTATTTTCAAAGGTTGTGTGGATGAATATGTAATTTCAGCATATAAAAATTTTAATATTAAGAAAAAAATTAATATAAATGATTAAGTATAATTTTTTAAGAAAAAATATATTTATATTTTATATTATATAAATAAAAAATTAAAAATTTTAACAAAACAAAATATTACAACTACATAAAAATCGTAATCAATTGTCGTTGGGCTGACCCAACCTTCTCATCCTCATTTTCTCGTGCC
This sequence comes from Vitis amurensis, assembly GCA_037355405.1. Taxonomy (NCBI): domain Eukaryota; kingdom Viridiplantae; phylum Streptophyta; class Magnoliopsida; order Vitales; family Vitaceae; genus Vitis; species Vitis amurensis. The sequence goes on along the minus strand of CM074688.1, from coordinate 221,383 downwards.
TAAGAACTTAAATGAGAAGACGTTACATAAAGCACATTTCTTAATTCTATTTTTGATATCCTAAAAAAATTTAAAAGTAAAAAAAAATATAATTTTATGTTTTCAACTCATTTTATTTTATTTTTATTTATATAAAAATTAAATAATTTTAAAATATATAAGTTTATAATTCATCATAATCATATTTAATTTTTTTTTTTTTATAAAGAAATTAAAGATGAATTTTTTTTTCTATATCTGGGAGACACAAAAATGCACCATTCATGGAAATAATATAAAATATATTTTTTAAAAATTATTGGGTGATAGTTGATTTTTCTATATCCAGTTTGTGATATAGGAAAGAAAATAAAAGTAGAAACTTAAATAAAATAAGTGGAGTGAGAAAAAAAAGTTGAATGCCTGAAAAAGAAATTGAAGAGCATTAATAATGGAACGGAATTCTAAAAATGAAGTCTACTGTAATGATTGATGCTTTGGTACTTTCTCACTTTGTATAATCTTTGCGTTTTATCCATGACTTTAACAAAATTCTTTCTTAGAAGAAGTTATAATAATAATAATAATAATAATAATAATAATAATAATAAAGATTGAATTATTGAAAGAGATGTAAAGTAGATGTTGATGTGCATATCTTTCAATAAGAAAAACAGGCTTTGGTATTATGGGGGATGACTGGTGAGTCCTTTTGATTCCTCCGTGCATTGCTCTTTATTCCTTTTATCTTTTTAAATACAAATTATTAGAAATGTCCTGGAAGGTGTAACATTAGATTAGGAGGGAGAGAGGGGATTGGAAGGCTCCAGTATATATATGTATACATGTCCAAACACCACGAAGCGCATAGCTTACCATCATCTAATGGCAAGACAAAAAAACTCTTCTATGTGGTTTCTCCTTCTCCGGTCTCATCTACAGTATTCTCGAGCACTCAAGATCTTGGCAGCGTGCGAGGATGAAAATATCGGTAATTACGAATATATCGGTACTTCGATTTTACGGATATATTGGATATATCGGAGTATATCGGCGGATATTTTAAAAAAAAATATTGGTAAGCTTAAAATTGTTAAAAACTCGTGAAAATGTAAGAAAAACCCCGTAATAATATAATTAGAAGTATAATAGACATTTTAAAGTTATTTTATTGAAAATTTTGATATATGTATAACATGATTTATCATATTTAATAATAATATCGTATGCATCGATAAAAATATGAATTTTATAAGTGTACATTTATTATTAAATTACACCTAATATTATGATATTTGATTATAATATGTCTAATTTTAAAATATATATTAGTATTATTTAATTCAATTGTATTAAACAATATAAAATAAATTATGATATATATATAATTTTTTAATATTTAATTAATTATTAATGATATTAATATGAAGAAAATTATATAATTTTTATATTTTTGGTAGTTAATTAAAAGATTTTGCATTTAATTATAATTAATTTGCTCTTTAAAATATTCTTTTAATATTTTCTTTATATAATGAGTTTAAGTATATATAAATTTATTGCATATCATATTTCAAAGGGCAAGTTGGCCCAGGTGGTAAGCGGGTGAACCCCAAACCTTTTGGTTTGGGGTTCAAATCCCCGGTTCAAATCCCCTCGGCAGCAAGCAAATGGGAAAGCAAATTTTTCGAGATTTATCCCGAAATATCGCCGGACATGATATTTCTCCATGAAACCAAATCCTAATGATGACCATTCCTCAGCCTAGCCATCATTCCTCACCCGAACTAAGGGTACCTGAAAAATAGTCAACAAATAGGAATGAGCTCCTGTGAGCTAATTTTTTTTTCAAAACATTCCAATAATTTATTTACTCTAGTCATCAAACATTAAAGGGTGCCTAGTTAGGTGAGACTTTTCAAATGGGTGACTAGCCTCAAATTGTTCCTTTAAGGTGGACGGAACCAAACATTACTAGTATTAGTAACCTCTAACCAAAACCCCTAGAGGTTGGGGTTCAAATCAATTACATTTCCCACCAAGAAATGTAAAGGTCAACTATTATATCCCATTGATAAGAGCCAAAAGTCAAAAGTCAACTATTATATCCCGTTGACAAGGGCCAAACAAATCAGAGTCAAATATTTATTTCATTTATTCAAATTTACAATATATAATATCTCCACGTTTATTTTTCAAAAACAAAATATAAAATTCTAACATACTTTTCATGCAAAACAGGTTTGATCCATGCATAAAACGGAATATAACTTAAACGTTTTCAAATATTGTATATATATATATATATATAATTATTTCAAAAAAAATTTAACAACTGCATTAATTTCCCTTACCTCAAAAGAAGTCTTCAAAAACTTTGAAGAGAAAATAATCCTGAAAATCTACTCTTCACCTAACAAAATATAAGAGGAAAAAACTATTACTATTTATCTATAATTTAACTGATCTATTCCTTATTTAAATAAAGTAATAAATTCCCAATTTATTTCTAATAATACAAAGCCCTGCCATTATTAAATAATACAGTACTCAGTACTCAAGTACCTATTAAAGTCTAACAATACGGAGTCCTGCTACTTTAACCATTAAAGTCTAACAATACGGAGTCCTGCTACTTTTTGCTCTCCTTAGGCACTATTCTTCGGAGCCCACCGCACCTTTATCCCTCTTACTTGGCTCTTGGTTTTTTTTTTTTCCTCTTTTGCCCCCAACAACCCACTTTTCTCTCTTCATGACACTTTAAAAAAATGGGATAATCGTGATACCATACACCACCAATATAAAAAATATAGTATTTATAACTTTACTTTTACTTCTTCAATTTTAACATAAAATGAAAAAAAAATACATGCTCCCAGTAATGTTTATGAATTTGTTCCAATCACCTTTTTTATTTTTAATTTTATTTATTTTTTATTTCTCTCACATAAACTCCCTAACACATCTCACCTCTTGCCAATTTTCGACATTTTACCTTTTTTTTTTTTAATTCTTTTTTCTTCCCACGTTTCTACATTTTACCTTTTTCTTTTATCATTTTTTCTTCACTCTTACCACCATATCCTATATTTCTATCTCTCATTTGACATTTAATTTCTTTTAAATATGTTAATGTATTATCTAATAAAACTTCTTTAATTTTAATTTTTTTTCACTCTCTAATCTCCCCATATTTATTGATTTTAATTAGTTTTGGACATATTAACTTTAAAATGATAATATATAATAAATAGTTAATATAAAAAATTAAATAAACACATAAATATATAATTGACAAAAATGAAAATATTATCCCATAAATAATATACTTAATGATTTTAAATATTAATTATAGTAATGCATTTGATAAATCAAGGTTTAAATTTAAAAATTATATTTTGTTATTTAGATGTTTATGATATAACATTGTTTACATTAATGCTAAATAAAAGATAATTTATTTTGTAAATCCTATCACACGTAAAAGTAAAAATATATTTGCAATACTATTTTATTATTTTTATTATTTTATTATTTTAAATTTATAATATCAAAATCACAATAAGTGATGATCATTTTATATTTTTCTTATGGTTTTAACTTGATCGTGAATCTAATTTTTGTTTCAATAAAATCTTTAATTTTTAATTAAAATGAAATATAAAAGAAAATATATTTTTTCATTAAAAAAAATGTAGTTAGCCTTTTATATTAATTTCATAAAAAATAGGTACATCCATAAGAAAAATAGGTGCATCCATTCCTAGGGGAACATGGACCCATATCTCCCTTATCATGGTCTATATATTCCTTTGGGGACCCTCGATAAGTGATTGGAGGTCTTCCCCATCTTGAAACGAATGTTGAAATCCTAGGTACATCCTTAATAAAAATAGGTACATCCAATCCTAGGGGAATCATAACCCTTATTTTCCTTCTCATGATCCATATATTCCTTTGGAGACCCTTAGCAAGGGATTGGAGGTCATTTTCCATCTTGGAACAAAGTTCGGATTCCTAGGTATAACCTTAAGAAAATTTGGTACATCTGATCCCCGGGTTATTGGGACCCCTATATCCCTTCCTATGGTCTATTTGATTTTTTTTATTTTTATTTACCCTTAAGAAGAAGTTGCAAGTTGTTCCCCACACTGAATAGGATTTAGAAGCCTAGATATATCTTTAAATAAATTTGGCACATTCTTAAGAAAATTTGGTATATCCTTAAGAAATTTTGATACATTCAATCATTGGGCTACTGAGATCCCTATTTCATTTCCTAATGTCCCTTTGTTCCTTTTGGGATCATCGGGAAGTGATTGGAGGTTATTCCTTACCTCAAAGCAGATTTTTGAAACCTAGGCACATCTTTAAGAAAATTTGGTATATCCGATCATTAGGCTACGGGGACCCCTTTATCCCTTCTCATGGTCCATTTGATTTTGAGGACCCTAGGGAAGCCATTGAAAATCGTTTCCCATATTGGAATGGACTTTGAAACCCTAGATACATCCTTAAGAAATTTTGGTACATCTAATCATTGGGCTATCAAGACCTTGATCTCCTCTCCCAAGGTCCATTTGTTCTTTTAGGAATCATCGGGAAGTGATTGTAGGTTATTCCTCACCCAAAATGGATTTTTGAAACCTAGGCACATCCCTAAGAAAATTTGGTATATCTGATCATCGTGCTACTGAGATCCCTATATCCATTCCCATGGTCCATTTGATCTTTTGGGGACCCTTAGGAAGTGATTGCAAGTCGTTCCCAACCTCAGAATGGGATTTGGAACCATAGGTACATCCTTAAGTAAATTTCGTCATCATTAAAAAATTTGGTACATCCGTAAGAAAATTTGGTACTCCCAATCCTTGGGCTATTAAGACTCCATTCCCAAGGTCCATTTGTTCCTTTAGGGATCATCGGGAAGTGAGAAAACAATGTACATCAAGTAAGGACCTCATTGTTGTGTTTGCCCTCATATAAAATTCCAATGCAAAGGAATTGTGATATATATAAAATTGAAAATAAACGGTGTGACATCAATAGGATGGAAATAAAAGAGAAAATTATAAGCTTATAACATTAACGAAATTTGGAATTAATTTTTGAAATAAAATGGGTGTCATTAATTATTTGACTAGTTTTTTGTACATGATTTGAAAGGTTGTTTCTCAATGTAACACATTGCTTATTGACAAGATGTGCGAATATTAGTTGTGGATTAACCTAGACCTAGCTTGAGGTTAATAGTTGTGTTATAAAATTTTCAAAAAAATGACTCACAAATGTAACCTTTCTCTATTTTATCTTTTTCTATTTTTTCTAATAAATATACATGCCACATTACAAATCATGTAACCTTAGAATCTCCTACATAGTTTAATCAATGTAAGTCATAAGTAGAAAAAAAATCAATACTCCGAGTATAGGAAGTAATAAGTTATTTATAAATACGATTCTTAAGCTATAACTAAATAAAAATAAAAATTAAAGAACAACAAAGAGAAAAAAACAGATAAATATAACGTGGAAAATATTTGAGGAGATAAAAAACCATGGTGTAGACCCCAAAATTTGTCCCATTTTTTATTTATTTTTACATTGATTTTGAGCCCAATTTTATCCTGAAATTTTAAACTCGAATACATTTGATTTTTTTCGCCCACTCATACCCTTTAAATCTTAATTTTTGTTATTTTGTTTTATTTATATTTTATATTTTATATTATATTATATTTTTATTTTACTTTTCTTTTTTATTTTTCCCTCATTTTCCTCTCCCCTATCTCTCCCATCCTACTCACTCTACCTACCCCCATACTCCCACATCCAAGACACTCTGCCTCTCTTTCTTCTATTTTTTTCCCCCCTCTTTTTTGGGGGGCTTCCCTTTTTCTTCCTCTCCTCTCTTTCTTCTATTTTTTTCCCCCCTCTTTTTTTGTGGGGCTTCCCTTTTTCTTCCTCTCCTCTCTTTCTTCTATTTTTTCCCCCCTCTTTTTTTGGGGGGCTTCCCTTTTTCTTCCTCTCCCATGCACCACACTCCACTACCATGCGCCCCATTCCTTTATCCATTTTCTCCTATTTTCATCATTTCATTTCTTCATATTTTTTTTTCCTTTTCTTTTATTTTCCATGAAACCCATCTCCATACTGTGGCCTGGACAGTCATGGCCAATGATGCCACCTCCAACAGTCGACGACCATCCCCTGTTTCCCTCATCTCTCACCTCATCACTTTCCATTTTCTTTCTCATTCTCATTCATTTTCATTTTATTTCATTTTTTATTATTTTGTTTTATTTTCCTATTTCAACACACTGTCAATTTTTCTCTCCTATCCATGCATGGTCTCCAAAAAAATGTGTACGTTTATTTTATGATTTTATTTTATTTTATTTTTCCTTTGATTTCAATGGTAATTGTTTGTGAGATTTGGATTGGTGAATTAATATGGACTTTGGACTCATTTTTTGTTGGTGAAATTTGTTAGATTAGTTGATAATTTATATAGGCTCTCATTTGAATTATTTAATTTGGGCATGAGATAATATTGTGGTATATTTTTGTTACATTTAGGGTTTACATATTAAATTGGGTTGATTTTGATTGTGGTATATTAAATTGAACTTGAATTTTGGGATATTGAATCTTAGGCCTAGTGAAATTTATTTTAATTTATCATATTTTGGGCTTATTAGATTGTGCTTGTGTTTTGGTTATTAATTCAAAAAATTTGGACTAGGGCTTATGGCATGTGGTTAATTTCAATTGGGTTATATTTGTTAATTTTGGTTCATTTTAATTTATTGGACTAATTTGAAGTTTGAATTTGGGCTTGCACATTTGTTTTGAACTTTGTACATTTCTTCATATTTACATTTTAGTCATTTTTATTTTGCATGTGCTCATTCTACTATTGGGATTTTGTTGGCTGAGCATGCGTTCATGACACACAAAGAATGAAATTTCATGGAGGAAAAAGAGGCATATGAAGACATTGAACTTGTTATAGGCTTGTTGGGGTACACGTTTTATTTATCACTTTTATTGGTTTTATTTCTATTGGTTCCTGTAAATATTTGTTTGTATACGTTTCTTTGTTGTGTACAGAATTGAATATCAAACAGAAATTTTGTTTAAATAAGAGGGAACAAACAGTAAATATGTTTTAATAAAAATAGTAATTCAGAAAATATTCTTCTTAATAAAAGAACTTTTTATATTAAAAATTCAAAAAAATGTTTTTAAGAAAATCTGGAAAATTGTTTTTAATTAAAATTCAAAATAATTTGTTTTTAGTAATAATTGTTAGAAAATTTATTTGTTTAATAAAAATTGTCCCAATAGTTTTTTTTAAAATAAGATTGTCCAAAAAATGTTTTTTTTTTTAAAAAAAAAATCATTTTTCCTTAATTAAAATGGAATTAAAAGTGATTTACGTCTTAAAGTTTTTTTTTTAAAATAAGAATAGGATGATAGTCAATATTGCAAATCAAAGTTGGAAAATTTTATTTTATGATAAAATTGAATTGAAAATATTTTCATAAATAAAGTTTATAAAAAATTAATTCCATTGTAAATAAAAATCAAATTGAGATACCTTTGTAAATAAATTTGTAAAAAATCATTCATTTTTTTTAATAAAAGCAAATAAAAATAATTTTTGTTGCAAAATTGAAATTTTGTAATAAATTCTTTTAACAGTAGTAAGTGTAAATAACTTTTTTAAAAATTGAACACAAATAAAATTGATCCAAATAATTAATTGAAAATAAATTGAAACTTTTTTTTTTGTAAATAAATAAATTGAAATAATTAATTTGAAATTGTTTTTAATAAACTCCTTTGAAAAGTATTTTTTTTTGAAATATTTTTTTAATCAAATCAATAAATCATTTTGCATAATTCTCTTATCATTTATTTTATGCATTCTTGTAATTAGATCTTACCATCATCTTTGTGTATATTGATTTGTTTCCTTAATCTTGATATTCATGATTAATTAATTAATCATCACAATTCCCTCAATTCTTTTAGTAGAGACCATATGTAAACGGGTTTAGAGGGGTGCTACGACCAAGGAGGAAAATGTTGCGAAATATCGGTGATAAATGGCGTATTGGAGGCAAGTGACATGACATTTTGTGGAAATAAGTCGAAGAGCCGTTTTTCACAAAAAATCGCCAAAAAATCGGCGATATATCGCCGATATTTCGGCGATTAGCGATAAATCGACGATTTTAAGGAAAATCGCCTAGGACGCCAATTAATCGTTTTTTTTTGGCAAATTTTTTTACGAAAAATCGGCCCCTCTCCAGCGTGATATGACGGCCCGAGATCACGCCCGTGTTGATCCGACGATCGATTTGAATTTCAATGGTAATAAAGAGATCCAACGGCCGATTGCTCTCATTTTGTGATCCAATGGTCAAAATTAAATTTCAACGGTAACTTAAGGTTCCAATGGCTATTTTGGCCCAAATTTCGTCTATAAATAGCACATTTTGCATCAATTTCATCTATTTTTGCTTTGATTCTTCACTTGTTCTCTTATTACTCCAATTTTTTCTAAGATTGCTCAATTATTCAATCATTTTAAGGTATGTTTGTTTTAAATTGTAATTAATTTTGTTTGCAATGGTAATTAATTCATGTATTTTTAATTAATTAGTATGTTTGCAAGGATGATTTAATGTTATTTTTACATTCAATTGTAATTAATTTGTATATTTTTATTGAATTAATTTAGGTTAATTTGATTATTTAATTATAAATTGATATATTTATTTTAGATGATTATTTGTGATTTAGATTCACATTTAGAATTACATTAAACTAGTTAACTTAGCTAAATTATTTAATTAATTTAATTAACATGGTAAATTATGTAATTAATTTAATTAACATGAACTAGTATATTTTGAATATGAAATATGTTCATTTTTATGATTATTGGGATTTATTTTCATATTCAATTATGATTAATTTTTATATTTAGTAAATTTATCATAGAATACATTTAGATTCAAAAAATTAACTTAGTTAAATTATTTAATCAGTTTAATTAACATGAACTACTATATATGGAATATCAAATATGTTCAATTTTTTATATTATATCGATTTATTTTCATATTCAATTATGATTAATTTCAATATTTAGTAAATTTATCATAGAATTACATTTAGATTTAAAAAATTAACTTAGCTAAATTATTTAATTAGTTTAATTAACTTGACCTACTATATATGGAATATCAAATATGTTCAATTTTTTATATTATCGCGATTTATTTTCATATTCATTTATGATTAATTTCAATATTTAGTAAATTTATCATAGAATTACATTTAGATTTAAAAAATCAACTTAGCTAAATTATTTAATTAGTTTAATTAACATGAACTACTATATATGGAATATCAAATATGCTCAATTTTTTATTATTATTGCCATTTATTTTCATATTCAATTATGATTAATTTCTATATTTAGTAAATTTATCATAGAATAGAATTACATTTACATTTAAAACATTAACTTAGCTAAATTATTTAATTAGTTTAATTAACATGAACTACTATATATGGAATATTAAATATGCTCAATTTTTTTATTATTGCGATTTATTTTCATATTCAATTATGATTAATTTCTATATTTAGTAAATTACATTTAGAATAAAAAAATTAACTTAGCTAAATTATTTAATTAGTTTAATTAACATAGATTTAAATTTAAGTGTATTTTTCTTGCAATAGATTTAACATGGTTAGTGAAGGTGGTTCTGCCATGCTAGGGCGAGATCTGGCTTGGAAGTATTGTTCACCAATTAAGGCTAACCGAAATGGAACAATTTGTAATTTTTGTGGGTTGGTAATAAAAAGTGGAGGCATCACGCGATTCAAGTCTCATTTAACGCATAAGGACCCGCATAACAACACCAAAAAGTGTCCAAGAGTGCTGCCTGGAGTGAAAGAAGAGATACGATTGCCGGTGCATGACAAAAAAAAAAAAAAAAAGCAAAAGCAAAGAAAAATGCTGATATTGAAGACATTCGTAGTCAATTACGTGGCACAATGGGGACTCATCATACACATTTGGTAAACGAAGATGATGATGATGAAGATGTGTATATGTATCCGACAGATATGCACCCAGATGAGCGGGATGCATATCGATCTGCAGTTCGTGCCTTGAAAGCATCTAATCGGGAACGTGAACAACATGAGAATATTGTAGGAAGCAAACGCAAACTGGGAGAGTCTTCTATTGGTATACCATCGACGATGCGAAAATCACAGAGTATGCGACATTTGCATCATTCACCCCCTATTGCCCCTTCGCTTTACAAGTCTTCTCGAGTAAGACAAAAAAATATCAAAGATATATTCAAGGGTGGTGCAATTAAAGAAACGATGGGACGCTTAATCAACAAATTCTTCATTTATGAGAGTGTCGTACCCGCAAAAGCAAAGTCTCATCACTTCAAGAATAGGATTATTGGTGCACAACAAGCAGGTAATTACTAATTTATCAAATGTTATATTGTGTTATACTTTTAGTAATAGTATTTTGTGACATGTTTTACATATGAAGTGCAGGAATGGGAATCGAACCTCCATCTCCATATGAAATAAAGAATAAGTACTTGGAAATGAAGTACAAAGAAATGGAAGCTTATGTGAACCAACAAAGAGAAAAATGGAAGACATATGGGTGCACAATAATGTCGGATGGATGGATAGGGTCCATGAAATTAAGTATTATTAATTTCATGGTTTATTCTAAAGGGACCACGGTGTTCCTTAAGTCAGTCGATGCATCGAACTATATCGAAGACCACAAGTATATATACGAGCTTTTGAAGACTATTAAGAATTTTTATGAAAGCCTTTCATTTGCTTATCTTCATTGGAAGTTTTATTTTCCCATAATGTATCCTAATTTTTGGCTTAATTCTTCTTCTGATGATCGATTCAACCTCTCTCTGTTGTCGATCTCTATCTCGATGAGTCAAAACCAAAACTCTGATTTTCTGTTGAGTAATAGTTTGAGTAAGTCTTGAATGGGCTCCTCGAAAGCTTGATGTAAATAAATGAATTTTTGTTCTACGTCTACGAGCTATATATCCTCGTCTAGTTCTGGTCATTGAATAAATGAAACTTTGATGAATAACTAATTGATTTCCTTTCTTTCATTTATCCTTGTACCCTTTCTGGTCTATTAATAACAAAACGGATTCTTCCAATGTATAAAATAAAAATTCCAATGGCTTTTGCTACTATAACCTTCCCGACCACGATTTTTTTCTTCTTTTTTCTATGCATTTCACCTCAAAATAAGAAATAGTATTGATACTCAAAGAAGTCGGTAAGGAAAATGTGGTCCAAATTGTCACAGATAATGGGTCAGCGTTCATGAAAGCAGGGAAACAATTGATGAAGAAGTATAACTATATTGGACTCCAGTAGTGCGCACCGCATCGACTTAATCTTTGAAGACATCGGTAAAAGACCTAGTGTTATCGAGGTGATAAACAATGCTCGCAAGATAGCTAACTTCATTTACAATCATGGTTGGTTACTAGCACAAATGAGAAAGTATTGTGGTGGAGACATTGTTCGACCAAGAGCTACAAGGTTTGATACCAATTATATTGCTCTCGATAGTCTTTTAAAAAAAATGGTTGATTTGAAAAAATTGTTTATGAGTGATGAATGGGTACAACACAAACTCAGTCGAACAAAACTTGGACCAAAATTGGAGCAATTATTGTTTGACCATACGTATTGGGACAGATTGACAAATATAGTTTCATTATATGAGCCATTATACGTGGTGCTTCGACTTGTGGATTCTGAAGTTGTTCTCACAATGCCATTTGTGTACGAGCTTATGCACGTGATGAAAGAGAACCTTATTCATCAAGGAGTTGGAGATTGGATGTTCAAAATAATACAATATCGTTGGGAGAAAACACTAAAACATCCACTTCATGCAGCAGGTACTTAAATACTATATGTCTTTATAAATTTTTACTTTGTATTTAAGTTTCTTTAAAAAAAATACTAACTCTATTAAATTTTATTGTAGCATACTTCTTGAATCCAAGATTTCAATATAGGCGTGGAGTTGGTAGTGATCCAGAACTACTTCAAGCTGTCCATGATGTTTTTGCAAAATTAGATCCAACTACTGAATCGCTTGGTCAATTTAGAAATGAGGTGAATAAAAAACTGTTATTTTTGTCAATAAAACAATAATTTCATTCATCAATTTATTTGAACGTTTACTAACAAATATGATATTAACAAATTAAATGTTGAATACATAGCTTGTACTTTTTCGAGATGCAAAAAGAGGATTCCATGATTAAGCGGCAATTGCAACAATGTCAACCATGATGCCTGGTGAGTCTTTATAGGAAAAAATTGATTATCATTATTGTAAATTCACCACATAAGTATTTATATGATTATCAAATTCGTTGGAGCTGAATGGTGGTTTATGTATGGGAATCAAACACCTACATTGAGAAAGTTAGCCATCAAAGTTCTCTCACAAACTGCATCATCTTCTGCATGTGAGAGAAATTGGAGCACATTTGCTCTCATCCACACAAAGCAACGAAATCGTTTGGCTTACCCTTGATTGGAGCAATTAGTTTTTTGTTACTATAATATGAGGCTAAAGTTACGCGATATGGAGACAGAAAATGATCGAGTTGCTGAAAAAGATTACCTTGATCTTCTTGACATTTCAGTCGAGGTGGGTGAAGAAGAAGATAATCAGTTGTTCCAATGGGTTAGGCCTATACACTCGGATGACGAGTTGGAAATCCTGATCCATGAATTGTTGCTCATGCTCGAGAATTTGGAGTTAATGTTGAACGTGGTGTTGTCCGAAGAAGTTCACTCGAAAGTTTTAGCAAAGATACCGATGATTTACTTGGGCGACATTGAATTCCCACTAAGCGATTGACTCCACAAGTGCTGGCCATAGTAGTAGACCTAGTGCTGCAGGTACTTCTGCTTCTAGTTACGATGGTTCAAGAGGTGGAATTGATGATGAAGGTGATAATGGGGGAGGAGATATTGATGAACGTCGACATAGTCAATATCCAATCAACCAATTTACTTGTGAAAATGATTTCACACACTGCACATAGGATGAAGACCATGGCTCTAGAAGAGTTGGTCCAGGCATATGAGCTATTGGGAAGCCTTATAGAGGAAGAAAACGAATGCTGGAACCATATAACGAGGAGTTACTTTCAGGGAGTTTTGAATCTATGAGTATAGGGACTCAATTTAGTGACTCTTCGAATGAGGCTAACGTCTACCCTCCTCATGTGATGAGTTATGGTCAACCTTCAAGTTCAACAGATGAAGAGTATGGTATGTCGCGTTATTCCCCTTCCAAAAAAATGCCATACCAAGTTCCATATCATATGGAAGAAGGATTTGGCATTAACACATGGGTGAACTTTGAGTATCCTATCCATGTAGAGGCAGTGGGCAGGACTCAAGAGATATATGCATGGCATGTTAAAATTTTTGACCAATATTATCGAGGCTCATTGAGTTGGTACTAATATTGTCTCCAACAAACAAGCCGAGGTTCCTTTATCTATCAATCCTATTGAACCACATCGATCCTCATTTTGGTACTAAAGGGACATTGCAATGTAATGTGTACAAATTATTGATATTTAATGAAATGAAGTATTTTGTGACTTTATAATGAGAACAATTATGAAATTAACATTTCTTATAGATCAACATGATATAATTACATCTAATATCGCAAATTATATCATATGCATATCAAAATTTTCAATAAAACAACTTTAAAATGTCTATTATACTTCTAATTATATTATTATGAGGTTTTCCTTGCATTTCCATGAGTTTTTAACAATTTTAAGCCTACCGATATTTTTTTCCAGAATATCCTCCGATATATCCGTAAAATCAAATTACCGATACATCCGTGATTACCGATATTTTCATCCTTGGCTACGACTCACCACCATACTTTACCGATATATAACTTGACCTCCAAATTCAGATTCGATTTTTGCAGATATGTCTTTTTCAAATAAGAAGTCACATAGGGTTTTATTTCTTATTTTGTTTTCCTTTAGAAAAAAAACTAAAATAGGTGGCAACTCCAAGTCTTTTTGGAAAAAAAAAAATCAAAATTTCACAAATAAAAAGCGAGTCTCGCCTTTCAAGTGGGGATGCACATGAAAAATGTGGGTCCACACATAGATCAATTTTAATCACAATATCTACTATAAAGAAAATATCAAGTTCAAGGTTTTACCTAACATAAGACTTCCAATACTCTCTAAGGCCATTTGTCTAGCATCTTAGGGATCTTAGTTTTCCCTCATCTCCTTGTGGAACTATTTTGGAACCACTTCAAACATGATTTTTAGTCCCTTTTTGATATCCACAGAAAAAAAACATTTGATCAAAATGAGAGCATGGACAAAAACAATATTGAATCAATCCATTTTAAGTGAAATTTTCTCACGTTTGACTTAAAACCAGTGATGTAAATGGGATGAGTTTTTTTTTTTAAATATTTAGCTTGTTTTAACCCCTAACAAGATGAGTTTGAAATTAAAATAAATAGATTAGGAGTAGATTTGAGATTTTTTTTTTTAAAAAAAGACTTGGGGTAAGTTTGGGTATTGCCTTCTCCAATAGTTTAATTTAAAATTTTATTTTCACATTTTAATATCTATAATGAAAAACTTGCTTTTCAAAAAATTATAATATTTATTTATAAAATATATTTATTTTTAATGTAATTATTTTTTTTTTAAAATATAAAAATGAAAAAATTATCAAGACAAGTGTGATGCAGTGTTGTTTGAATGGACAACAATTCAAGTTCTAAAGTAATTGGGATGGGTTCCATAAAGGTGAGGATGTTTGATGGTGTTATGAGAATATTGAGTAATGTTAAGCATGTTTGTTTAATTTCTTTGGGGGCTTTGGACAATTTGGGTTATGATTTTTCTACAAAGAATGATATTATGAAGATCAATAAAGGTGCTTTGATGGCTATGAAAAGGAAAAAGGTGAAAAATTTATACACTTTGATTGGAAAGACGATTTTAGATAAAGCTATGAAGGTGGAGCCACACCATGAAGAGTAAGAAGTGGTTAAAGTAGAAAAGTGCAACAAGATGACCGAGACTCCATTTTCGTCTAAGAGTACTCATTGGCACAAGGATGAGAGTAATTGTAAAAGGAATGAATACTACAACCTGATCTACACCCATGATGCAACGATCTCTAATTGTTCTAATAAATACTTCTCAGTCTTATTGAAGGGATGTAGGTCTTCAAACTATCCAAAATTCAACACTTTGAATCATTTTTGAAAGATTAAGAATGGTAGGGCAAGTTAGGTTGAATCTCTCTCAATGTGTTCCATAAAAATAAATAAATAAATAAATAATACACATTTAGGTAAGGGATATATAGAAAAAAAAAACTAGTGGAATTGGAATTAATTTAGAAATTGTATTTTACTAAAAACAATTTAGAAACTTAAGAATTTTAATAAGATTTGGAAATATTTTATGTTTTAAATTTAAAAAGATTTGAAAAAAAATTCCATTTAAAAATCTTAATTTAAAATTTCTTTTCAGATTATTTTTATTATTTGAAAAGATTTTTTTTTTTCTTTTTTTAACTTCTTAATTTAAAATTCCTTCCAAATAATTAAAACATTTTAACTCAATTATGACAACCTTGAATCTTCAATAGAGAGTAAGTCACTATTTAAAAAGTTTCATAAATTAGAAAATAATTGAAACAAAATTATCAACATACAATGTAGACTCATTGTCTTCACAAATTCTGATTTGATATATGATCCCAATTAGGTTAATTATGTTGACATTTTGTGTGGACAAGGTTGTCCTACTTAGGCTCTCTAGCTTGATACCAAGTGAAAGATTACGTCTTGATTGATTGAAGTACATACATGGGCTAAAATAGGTACTATATATCTATGTATATAATGTAATTTTTTTTTAAATAGTCTATGAGAGACTTTTAAGTAATATTAAATATGGTAGATACTTCATATTTTTCTGATGTAAAACATCAAAATAAAATAAATAAAATAAAATAATTTCCATTCCCATAATTATTTTTATTTTTTGAGACACCAAAGTATTACCCTAATATCCTTGAATGTAACATGTCAGAAACTTGGGGTGCCAATTTTTCAGAAAAAATATGGACTCACCCAATTTTGGCTCAAATGGAATGGATGGAACCAAATTAAACCTAATACTAAATCATATCGGTTTAAGTCATCAGTGGAGCCAATAAGCAGATATTTAAGAATCCTGCTTTCATGGAACCAATCAGCATTTATTGGGGGGTTGTAACCAGCTTTCGGGCAGCTGGCAACCTTATTGCTCTCTCTGTCAGACACGTTGGTCATGTACCAAATGCCTTTAAGGACAAGGCAGTGGCGATTCTTAGGGTATGTTTGGTTGTGGGAATGTGAAGGACAATCACGGGAAAAAAGAAAGAAAAAAGAAGATAGAGTTAATATTGATATGATACTTCAAATTTATTAAATATTTATATCTAAAATATTAATAATATTTATTTATTTTTTCATATTTTTTTTATAATGAAATCGAAATAAAAATATTATTTTAATTATCATTAATTTATTTTTAATATTTCAAACGTAACTCAAAAAGTCTTTGCTTGTTTCAATTACACAATTGGATTAGACCACACCGATCCCAATCCCAACCCCTTCATTTATCATTGGTCCCCATGCCAACCCCCTTCATTTATGGAAACGGATGGATCAAACTCTACGTTTATGAATGAAAAGTCTCTCCTGTGGAAAAATTAATATATAAAATAATAAATTTTAAAAAAATTATCTAATTTGAAACTTTGGGATATTAAAGAACTTTTTCTTTTGAAAATATTTTTTCTCTGGGTTCTCCTTCTCAGTCTCATCTGCACTCTGGTCTGTACCCACAGTACTGCAGCAGCTTCGGAGGATGATGGTCGAAAGGCAATAAACACCCATCTCTCTTTTGTTTTTTCTTAATGATATGTTATTTTACTAAATATACTTAATTTATGTCATTTAATGACATAAATTAAGTTATTAAATTATTTAAAGTTATTTAAGTTGATTTATCAAACACCCACTAAACCTTATTATTATTATTATTATTATTATTATATTTGTTTAACATACTAGAAATAGTCATACATATTAATTAATAGTTTATATTAAATTAAAAGTTCATTTATATTAATAGTCATACATATAAAAATATAAATAGGAATGAAGTTAAAACTAATCATGATAAGATATAGGAAATAAAAATGGAAAAATACAAATAAATACAAAATAGTAAAAAAATATTAAAATGCTAGAAAGAATTCATGATTTTGTCAGTTTAATAAGTTTTTTCCTCATTGTACAAATTCTTTTATATAAAGTTGCAACTAAATTTTGTAACTTCTATAGAAAGTTATTTCAATTCCTTCTAAACTTAGGATAAAAATATCAATCTATTATTTTTTTTTTCTTTTAAATATAATATAATGGGAAAAGTGGGTTTTACCTCACTAATTTAAAAATATATAAAAAAAAAAACCCTAAATTTTATAAATCAGTTTTATCCTCATCAATTTAAAAATATTTTAAAATATATGCAATTTTTTTTATATAATTAATTATTTCATGAAATGACCCTTTACTTGATAATATTAAATAAAATTGTAAAAAAATAATTTACCACTTTAAGTCAATTAAATATTTTACAAATAAATATATTATAAATTTTTATAAGATAAAAAGATGTCAAGTTAATATTTTTTATGTAAGTAATTTTCCTTTTAAGCTCATTTACCAGAAATCACATACATTCTTTTTTGTCTTTAAAAACAAGAAAATATAAAGAAAAGAAAAGAAATTACATAGCCAATCTTTGAGTTAATTGACAATCCACCTCAGTTTCCTGACACCCTTGTCAAAATATGTCTTCTAATTAACCTCTCCATATTTAAAATCTAAATCAAACCCAAAATGATGATGTTTGGTAGAACCCAAGCAGTACATTTTTTTTTTCTTTGATATTGTTCACTTTATTTATTTATTTTTGGCGGAAATTACATGGTTTTTTATTTGCTCTCTTATAAAAGTTGGAGAGGAAGAAGTCAATTTTGTCTCATGCTTGTTATATATATATATATATATATATATATATGTATAAGAAGTGCATCAGAGACTTCAAAATGACTAAGCATGTACCAAAAACACTAAATTGATTTTCCAATGGATCAATGCCTTCAGCAATATTGCATCGGATTCTCTACTCTACAGCTACAAAAGAAGTTTCAATGGATTTGTAGTGAAGCTAACAGAGGAGGAAATGAAGCAATTGGAGGGTGGGTGCACTTGACTTTTCTGCATAACACATTTCTCAACTACATATGACTTCAATAATTAACTGCGCAATATTTTTGTACTTTCAGGAATGGATGGTGTGGTCTCCATTTTCCCTAATGAGAAGAAAAAGCTCCACACAACAAGGTCATGGGATTTCATTGGGTTTCCCCAACAACTTAACAGAACAAGTGTTGAAAGCGATGTCATCATCGCAGTACTTGACACCGGAATATGGCCGGAGTCTGACAGCTTCAAAGATAAAGGATTTGGTCCACCGCCTAGCAAATGGAAGGGCATTTGCCAGGGCTTATCCAATTTCACTTGCAACAAGTAAATCTTAGTGATACAGTCCAATTAAATATCCTTGTAACAGAAGTTTGAATTTGAAGACTCAAACATTACCCTTAACAAATATTGTAATTGATGTTATTGCAGTAAAATCATCGGGGCTAGGTACTATCGGAGCTATGGAGAATTTAGCCCAGAAGATTTGCAAACCCCAAGAGATTCAGAAGGCCATGGGACACACAATGCATCCACTGCAGCTGGGGGCCTAGTTAGCATGGCAAGCCTGTTGGGCTTTGGCTTAGGGACTGCTTGGGGTGGGGTTCCATCAGCTCGTATAGCTGTGTATAAGATATGTTGGTCTGATGGCTGTGCTGATGCTGATATCCTTGCAGCCTTTGACGATGCAATTGCTGATGGGGTTGACATAATCTCTCTTTCAGTTGGGGGTTCCACTCCCAAGAATTATTTTGCAGATTCAATTGCAATTGGAGCTTTTCATGCAATGAAAAATGGGATACTAACATCAACTTCTGCTGGTAACGACGGACCCGACTTTGGTTCCATCACAAATTTCTCGCCATGGTCTCTTTCTGTGGCTGCTAGCACCATAGACCGGAAGTTTTTTACCAAGGTGCAACTAGGTGACAGTAAGGTTTATGAGGTAACCGAGCTTCATGGCAGTTCCCTTGCTTACATTTTGGATTGATAGCCATCACATACAAATATCATATATTAAAGTTAGAATTATGTGGAACTGATTTTTGGAGGTTATACCATTGCCTCTTGTGTAGGGAATTTCAATAAACACATATGAGCCCAATGGCATGTATCCTTTTATTTATGGTGGGGACGCACCGAATATTACAGGAGGTTTTAGTGCCAACACATCCAGGTACCGGAATAACAAAAAGGAAAAAGAATTAATGGAAAATGAAAAGCCTAAGAGAGATCAAGAAATTTGAAGTGTGTAAGAAAGTGCTTTCACCAAAGTAATATAATACATTTGGTTCCAACTGCACCATGATTTTTAGACTATTTGTCTTGTTTAAGAGTCCATAATTGCAGCAGGTGTAAATAATATTTGATCATGGAACTAAACTTACTGCTGAAATGCAGGTTTTGCACTAGGAACTCGTTGGACCCCAATTTAGTCAAGGGTAAAATTGTTCTTTGCGACATATTTAGCAGCGGGACAGGTGCATTCTTGGCAGGTGCAGTTGGGACGGTGATGGCGGATAGAGGAGCCAAAGATTCTGCCAGGCCTTTTCCTTTGCCTGCATCTTACCTTGGCGCACAGGATGGTAGCAGTATTGCCTACTATGTAACCTCAACAAGGTACCATTTAACATATCTATTTCTACTTTTATTTGGCAATGAAAGTAAATTATATGAGTTATGCTTCAAGATCAGGGGAATTTAGATGATATAATATTCTTACTACATTCAAACAGTAACCCAACGGCATCCATATTGAAGAGCACTGAGGTCAATGACACATTGGCTCCATTTATAGTCTCCTTCTCATCAAGGGGTCCAAACCCAGCTACACTAGACATTCTCAAGGTAACTTATGATATTATTCTCGATTTTCTTCTCCTTTATTCTGCTTCATTTCCGTATCTGTAAACCTTATTCAACAATGCCTTAACCTAATTAGTTACGGACTGTCCAATCCTGTTACTGCATGCCACTCTGTATAGGATTTTAGGGCCATAATAACTGTTGAATTCTTGGATCTTTGTATTCATGCTTTTGATTTAGGAAAGTGCAATGATTGTTCCTTTATCTGTAGGATCATAAAATATAAGTATTTCATATCAAAACATCCCTTGTTTTCCCATTACATAAACACTTTCCATAGACTTGACCTTCATTAATTGTGATATATGACTTTGTCATCTTGCTGTATGTAACCTGATTTAGCTGCCCCCGGAGTCCATATTCTGGCATCATGGCCACCAATTTCTCCAATTTCTGGGGTGCAAGGTGATACTCGAGCAGTGCTGTACAGTATGCAATCTGGCACATCCATGGCTTGCCCACATGCTACTGGAGCAGCAGCCTACATCAAGTCATTTCATCCCACCTGGTCTCCTGCTGCTATTAAGTCTGCTCTCATGACTACTGGTAATGCCTAAATTCTATTCCTAACCTTTGAAACTATGAAACAGCTGGTATTAATAGTATTTAATCTCTCCCCTCTGTGTGTTTGTGAGCAGCTCTTCCCATGAGCGCTGAAAAAAATCTGGATGCAGAATTCGCATATGGCGCAGGCCAGATAGATCCTTTAAAGTCTGTAAACCCTGGTTTGGTATATGATGCTGATAAGATTGGCTATGTAAAATTTTTGTGTGGGCAAGGTTATACTACCCAGATCCTACACTTGTTACTGGGGATAACAGCGTCTGCTCTGAAGCCACAAGTGGAACTGTCTGGGATCTAAATTACCCTTCCTTTGCTCTCTCCAGCGTCACCTTTGAATCGATAACTGGTGTGTTCACCAGGACTGTCACAAATGTTGGGTCGCCCGTATCCACATATAAAGCTACTGTGACAGGTGCCCCAATTGGACTTCAAATCCAAGTTGTACCAGACATTTTATCATTCACATCGCTCGGGCAGAAGCTGTCCTTTGTGTTGAAGGTTGAAGGAAGCACAGATAAAAGCATAGTCTCTGCTTCTTTGGTGTGGGATGATGGTGTACATCAAGTGAGGAGCCCCATTGTTGTGTATGTTGTCGCGACAAATTGAAGAATACAAATGCCTCCCACCAAAAAAATAAAGCATTGTAATTGTTATACCTATAAAATAGAAATCCGTGAATAAATTGTATAGGTATCATTTGATTTGCTTTCTTTTAGGATGCAGTGTGTGCTGTTTTTAGATCCAATATTGGCTGTATGTTTATGTTATTTTTGAGGAAGATTGTGTTGGGTAAAATTAAAATCCTTAGACCAATCATCCATAAGTAGTCTTAATAAAATTATTCCACCTTATAGACCTTTTAGGAGGGAAAACTTTTGACACTTTGGATGTTTTTTCATTAAAAAGAGCCTAGAATTTTTATACAAATTGTAACATCACGAATAACACATTTCTAAGAGTGAAAACTCTTATATTCCTTGGATCAAAATAATTGCTATAATATTTATAGAAGTTGTAATATATCGAATGAAGAATTTAAGATAAAGATATAATTTTTTTTAAAGCAAATATATATAGGTAGCTTGATTTGAGAAAGTAGAAATTCTAGACATAAATGACAATTTAATATAGAATTTACAAGAGATCATGGATAAGTATCATCAAGTTATATTGCGATTTGCAAGAGTGAAAACTCTAAGATTGCTTTTATTTAAATGATTACTATGTTGAGATTTTATTCAAATGATTTTGATTCCTCTATTGTGACATCGAAATTGGCTTATGGTATCGAAATTGAGTATTGCTTGTTGTTGCAATGTATTTGCATAACACCTTAAACTCACTATATTTGGATTGGCTTTCTACCTTGTATTGAAGCGGTGCCAAAATCCACTCTTTTATATTGAAATACCTCTTTTCCTTGCCTTCTTCAATAGATGTAAACATTACTCCTCAATTTGGGACTTAACATATAAGCTAAAAGATAATGATTTGCACTAAAAAATGATTCAAAAACCAATTTTTTTATTATATATATTAAAAACCATCAATTTTGAGTGTTAATCTTTAAATAATGTTAAGCATGTTCCTAAGTTGAGGAGAAGTTTAATTTCTTTAGGGGCTTTAGACAATTTGGATTATAATTTTTTTTTTTGCAAAGAACAATATTATGAAGATCATCAATAAAGGTGCTTTGATAGTTATGAAAGGAAAAAAGGTGAAAAATTTACATACTTTGATTGGGAAGACAATTTTAGGTGGAGTTATGAAGGTGGAGCCACACTATGAAGAGTCTTTTACTAGTGTTAAAGAAGTTGTTAAAGTAGAGGAGTGCAACAAGATGATCAAGACTACATTTTTGGTTAAGAGTACTCATTGGCGCAAGGATGAGAGTAATCACAAAAGGAATGAAGTTTTGAAGAAGACATAAAAATGATTTCTTGAATCAAGTTTGACGAGAGTTTAAACTTGATATATGTTTATTCTCATTAATTGCACAGTATCAAGATAATTCAAGTCAAAACATAGATTGTTGAAATTTGACTCAAATGATTTATTTTTTATTTTTAGAGAACTCAATATTTATAGAGCTTGTGTTTTAATAAATTACTTTTTTAAAGTTTGACTATGATTAGGGAATTTTTGGTTTGAGGTTAATCCATAGGACTATAAATATGTGGTTTTTATGATAGATTTACATAGAAGAGACAAAGAGAAGAGAAAGTGAGAAAAGAGTGAGAGAAATAGGAAGAGTGTATTGGGTTTTGGGTAAAGAAAGGTTGAGAAAGTTTGAAGCTTATATTCATTAAAATAAATTTGATCTCCCTTTTCTCATGGAGGTAAGCGATTACATTGAACTATGTAGATATTTGTCTTCTTTATTTCATTTTTATTTTTCTGTTAAATTTGGTAGTTAATTTTAAAGCAAATAGAGTTAGCATGAATTTAGAAAATAGACATGCAATAGGAATTTAACGTAGATCAACTTATACGGGGCATGAATGTATTCGGTTCTGCAGTTTATATATTATTGTTTTATTTTAATTAGGATTTTGATTCTTCTCTTATACATGATATTATTATAAACCTATCTTCCCATAATCACTTCCACTTTGCTTATTTGCTGCACCAGAACTACTTCTGCAGAAGATCGAATGGTAATAATTTGTCTATCTTTTGGTCCTTGCTGGGTAAAATGCATTTTTTTTTAGAAATATTTTGTAACTTAATCAGTTGTGTTTATTGTCATTGTAGGAGTATATTGTGTACATGGGGGACCTTCCAAAGGGTGATGTGTCGGCTTCAGCCCTTCATATTAACATGCTACATCAAGTGTTTGACAGGTATCGATATTTTTCCTTTTAACATAAAAAGATGCTAACTATTGCATCTTATACAAATACAATGACATGTGTTCATGAAACACTTCTATAGTTTTTCCAATCAAATAGTTGGTGTTAGCTTATTGTCTGACAATTTAAGTCTTTATATGGTATGGAACTTGAAATTTCAGGTTGATTAACGGCCTTGAATTTAATCCCCCCCGACTTTCAACCAAGTCAAAAAATCATGTTAGATCATTAAAGTTGTATGCTAGGGAAGAACAATTCAAATAGAAAGGGATATAAATTTTTTTTAAACAAATTCAAGACAAAATGGAAGTTTACCATGTGAAAATTATCAGCTCAACGTGATCAGTGAAGCAACACTGAAGATTCTCTTGATGTATATATATACATATGGTTTATGATCAAACAAGAAGCACATCTGGAAAACTTCCAAGAATCCGTTGAGTGGTACTGGCCTCACGTCTTTAATGGCTTCTGTTCGACAGTGGTGCATCCGAATATCTACTTCAAAGCTACAAGAGGAGCTTCAATGGGTTCGCCAAGCTGACTAAGGAGGAGATGAAGAAACTCTCGGGTGGGGGAATCATAATTTTCAAGACATTATTTGAAACTGTATTTTATTTGCTTATCAATAATCTGATTCTAAGTATGTATATTCAGCCATGGACGGGGTAGTGTCTGTATTCCCAAATGGAAAGAAGAAACTCCTCACAACAAGATCATGGGACTTCATGGGCTTTCCCCAAGAATTTAAAAGAACAGCAACTGAAAGCGATATTATCATTGGAATGCTTGATTCTGGGATCTGGCCTGAGCCGTCTACTTTCAGTGAAGAAGGATTCGGTCCACCACCAAGCAAATGGAAGGGTACTTGTCAAACCTCATCCAATTTCACTCGCAACAAGTAACTATTATTAATATAATCATCATTCGTAGATATATATACAGAGAGATCCCCTGTTTCTTAACAAAAATTGCGATGCTGTGCAGTAAAATCATTGGAGCTAAATACTACAGAAGTGATGGAAAACTGGGGCCAACAGGTATTAAATCACAGAAAGATTCAGAAGGCCATGGCTCACACACTGCATCCATAACAAGCTTACTAGGCCTTGGCTCAGGGACAGCTAGAGGAGGGCTTCCCTCTGCTCGCATCGCAGGGTACAAGATATGTTTGTCAGATGGTTGTTCCGATGCTATATCCTTTCAGGGTTTGATGATGCCATTGCCGATGGAGTTGATATTATCTCTCTTTCAGTTGGGGAAATAGATTCCTACGATTACTCTGAAGATTGAATTGCAATTGGAGCTTTCCATTCTATGAAGAATGGGATACTCACATCTAATGCTGCTGGTAATTGGGGCCCGAATCATGCTACTATTACAAATTTCTCACCTTGGTCTCTCTCAGTTGCTGCTAGCACCATTGACAGAAAGTTTGTGACCAAGGTCAAGTTGGGAAACAACAAGGTTTATGAGGTGAATATGTATGCATATTTATCTGTTAATTTCGCTTTCATATCTACTTAAGAGTAACCTCTTACTGGTGGATGTAGGGAGTCTCTTCAAATACTTTTGAGATGAAGGGTATGTACCCTATCATTTATGTTGGAGATGCCACAAATACTACAGGGGGTTATAATAGTTCTTCCAGGTGGAGATCAGACATTTCAACTCGGTCGACAAGTCTCTGGTAAATGGTAAAATCCTATTCTGTGATTCGGACACTGATGGGGTGGGAGCAGCGGATACTGTATTTCAAGATGAACGCTACAATTATTTTGCCACCAGTTATGCTTTACCTGCATCCTCCTTGGGCTTAAGTGATGGTGGCAAAGTTCTTCAATACTTGCACTCAACTAGGTATATATTCTTCAAGCTATCATATTTTCCAATTTTGATAGCCTTTTCTTTGGTGATTCTCTGCATAATGATAGATGATCTAATCTAATTTCATGCACTCCTTGTATTAACAGAAAACTGACTGCAATTATAGAGAAGATTGTTGAGGTTGAAGACAAATTGGCCCCATTTGTAGCTTCATTTTCCTCGAGGGGCCCCAACCCTGTTATAAGTTACATTCTCAAGGTAATGATGTGTTAATTAATCTTCTCTGATGATTTATTTCTGAGTAGCCCAGTCTCTTTTCTGAAATGCAAATTCTTGACATTATTATACGGCCTGACTTAACCGCACCGGGAGTGGACATTGTAGCAGCATGGACAAAGGCTTCAGCTGTAACAGGATATGATTGGGAGACAAGAGTAGTCCCATACAATATAGTTTCCGGGCCATCCATGGCTTGTCCAAATGCTTCTGGGGCTGCTGCCTATGTCAAATCATTTCACCCAACATGGTCTCCTGCTGCTATTTAATCTGCTCTAATGACAACTGGTAATGGTTTGATCCATATTCTAATTATATAAGACATCAATGAAGCAGGGGTTGGGGAAGAATTAGCCATCTTCCTTTTTCAAGTATTTTTAACCAAAAG
Organism: Vitis amurensis; assembly: GCA_037355405.1. NCBI lineage: Eukaryota > Viridiplantae > Streptophyta > Magnoliopsida > Vitales > Vitaceae > Vitis > Vitis amurensis. Next base: position 195,159 of record CM074688.1, on the reverse strand, counting down.
CAATTCATTAACTTGTAGGACCTCAAGCGCTACCAACTCTCCTAAAAGCAATTGCTGTTAGGAAAGGTGCATACCCTAGCCTTATAGTGCATTCACCCAAGCGCCCACGACAAGCACAAGGGGAGTTGATGGACGGGGCCAACCCTCCGATCTGCCAACAATCTCCCCCCCAGCGACACCCCTGGGGTTCGAACCCATGACCTTGGCTCTGATACCATTTCTTCATAAGACTTGACAAAAATTGTTTTACCACTACTTGGAGTGGTAGCTTCATCAACAAAACCTAAGCCTCTTTTATCAAATGATTTCCTCCCTAAATTGATCAAATCACTAAGTCTTTTAGAGCTAGGATGTGACTCTTCTTTCCTAAGACTCAACTCATTCTTAAACACTTGATTTTCACTCTTCAATTCATCACACATTTTCTTCATGTCAAAGTGTTCGCCCTCAAGAAAGGCAATCTTATCTAGCAAAGATTTTTTCTCTCCTTTTAGAGTTTTAATCTCATTGATTAAACTCCTTTTAGAAGCCTTCCACTCAACTTGTTCCTATTTGAGACTTAAGCACTCCTTGTACAAAGTCTCATATGCAGAGTCAAAACTCATCTCATCACCATTTGAGTCACTTGACTCACAAGACTCACAAAGTGCCTCATTTTTGAGTGGTTCATCAATGACACTTGCCATAAAGGCTGTGAAATTAGTGCATTCCTCACTGGTATTGGATTCTTTTTCACTAGATTGACATGATTCTGAGTCACTCCAAGTGACTTGCATGGCTTTCTTTCATTTTTTCTTTGAGGGACATTCAGTGGCATAGTGTCCCTTTCCCCCACACTTGAAGCATTCAACCTCAAGGTCCTTTTTGATACTCTTGTATTTCTTTTTGTCTTTTACATTTGATTTTCCCATTGAATTATTCCATTTTTTAGCATCTTCCTTGTACTTCTTCTTATATTTCCTAAACTTCATGTATTTTTTGAATTTTCTAGCAAATCTTGCAGCTTCTCCATCCGACATTTTCTCATTACCCTCACCTTCGGAACCTAAGGACTCCTCTTTAATGGCATTTAAGGCAATGCCCTTTGATTTCCTAGGTGATCCAAGAGTCATTTCAAAGGTTTGGAGTGAACCTACAAGTTCATCCACTTTCAAGGAATCCACATCCTTGGACTCTTCAATGGCAGTGACTTTTGCTCTAAATCTCTCCGGAAGAGATCTTAGAATTTTTCTAACCACTTTGGAATTAGGGATGGGCTCACCTAGATTAAAGCTAGAATTCACAATGTCCATCAGTTTTGCATGGAACTCTCCAAAGTTCTCATGATCCTCCATCCTAATTGTCTCAAACCTAGAGGTCAACATTTGAAGTTTGGACACTTTCACGGCATTAGTGCTTTCATGAGTCACTTGGAGGATATCCCAAGCCTCCTTAGTTGAAGTACATGTGGCTATCCTACGGAATTCATCCATGCTAATGACATTAAAGATGGAATACATGACTCTAGCATTGTTCTCACTAGCTTCATTATCACATCTATCCCATTCCAACTTAGGCTTGATAACATTAGTTGGTCTTCATTCTCTATCCAACACCTTAGGTGGAGACCAACCAAATTCAACGGCATTCCAAACTTTTTCACTTTGCATTTTGAGAAAATATTGCATTCTCACTTTCCAATGAGAATAATTTTCGCCAGTTAAAAATGGTGGTCTCCCAATGGAAGCTCCTTCTTGATGAGGTTCCATGATTGAGATTCAAGGACCAAAAATGATTTTTCTTTTAAAAACCTGCTCTGATACCACTTGTAGGACCTCAGGCGCTACCAACTCTCCTAAAAGCAATTGCTATTAGGAAAGGTGCATACCCTGGCCTTATAGTGCATTCACCCAAGCGCCCACAGCGAACATAAGGAGAGTTGATGGACGCGGCCAACCCTCCGATCTGCCAACAATTAACATCTTCCAAATCATTTTAGGAATTTGCTTGAGTCACATTCTATACCCTGTGAAACAATATTTATAACTTCAGCCAGAAGTCATTCTTCTAACGCCCACAACAAAATTGCTTTCACATATACATATCTAGAAGAAATATAATTAACCATTGTACATAACTAATTCTCATGTTTCCATATTGTTCTTTGCAGCTGCTCCATGAGTGTTAAATCCAACAGAGACCAGGAGTTTCCATATGGGGCAGGTCAGATAGATCCTATAAAGGCTGCACATCCTGGCTTGATATATGATGCTGGAGAGGCAGATTATGTCAAATTTTTGTGCGGGCAAGACTACAGCACTAAGCAGTCGCGACTTATCACTGGAGATAAGAGCGCCTGTTCTGCAGCCACCAATGCAACAGTTTGGGATTTAAACTACCCTTCTTTTGCCGTATCTACTAAGTCTGGAGTAAATGTCACTCGCATCTTCACTAGGACTGTCACGAATGTTGGATCAGCAGACTCAACTTATAGAGCAATTTTGGGTGCTCCTTCAGGACTCAACGTCCTAGTTGAACCAAGTGTCCTTACATTCAAATCCCTTGGCCAGAAGAAGACCTTCAGTGTGAGGGTTAGAGCAGGAGTAGATAAACCTGTGCCATCGGGTTCTTTGGTGTGGGATGATGGGATTGATCAAGTGAGGAGCCCCATTGTGGCTTTTATTTCTTCCTAAAGTATCTTGTTACGTTGCTCACATTTTAGTTCTTGTTTTATTAAAAATAAACTGACATAAGGTGTTTTATAATAAATCTTGTGCCATTTTATTCATTATTATGGATATTTATTATTAAGGAGAATTTCAGTGATTTACATGACATATTCTATGGTATTTTATGTTGGATTAACGAAAAAGTTATTCATGTTATATATATATATATATATATATATGCATAAACTCTTCTAAATTATGTAAATGCGTTTTAAAGTCTTGAGACGCCCTTGTAAATTAATTAACTTTGAAATAGTTTGAAGTTGCATAACACCCATAAGAATAAGATAATTAAAATACAATGGATTCAATATTTAAATGAAATAAAATTGTTAATAAAATATGCCCTTTTATGCCAAAAACCTCATTTGAAGGGCTAACATATATAATAGAAGATGCCATGAAAAGGTGAGATAATATGAACTTGTTCGATAATATATATAATGTAAATTTTTTTAAAAATATTCTTTGGAGAGATTTTCAAATAATATTAAATTGGTTTTAGTCCAGTATAAAAAATTCCCATCCAACCAAATTCAAGCAATACACTTTGACGCTGGAAAAGTGGTGGTGATGAGTGCAGCCAATAAGCAGATATTTAAGAATTTGAGGAACCAATCAGAACATACTAGGGGTCGTAACCAATTTAGCTGGCACAACTTTATCGTATTCCGTGTAAAAAACGTAGGTTATATTCCAAAAGTCTTTAACGAGAAGACAATGACAATTCTTAGGTTATGTTTGGTTATCGAAATTTGAAGGACAATTTAAAAAACAAAAAAAGAAGCTAAAGTTAATATTTTATATGATACTTCAAGCTTATTAAATATATATAATTTAAATAATATTTATTTATTTATTTATTTGTTTTTTAATTTTTTATAATAAAATCAAATATAAAAAAATTATTTTAATTATGTATTTTTTCTTAATATTTTTAGAAAACCAAACATAACTCCAAAAGTCTTTAGCACATTATTTATAGTCAATGGTCCCCTTTTTAATTCCACAATTGAGATTACATCACTAGTCCCGGTCCCCATGGTCCCCACCCCTTTGTCTATAGAAATCAGTGGGTCTGGCTCTACTTTTTGAAATGAAAGGACTCTCTCATGGAAAAAAAATGGTGGAAAAGGATATCTTTGTTTCGCATATAAAACAATAAATTTTAGGGAGAATTATATTTTGGGAGTAGATGAGCCCCCAAATTAACAAAAGGTCCATATAACTCTTTAAATTGAGTTGAAGGATATGAAACAATAAATTTTAGGGAGAATTATATTTTGGGAGTAGATGAGCCCCCAAATTAACAAAAGGTCCATATAACTCTTTAAATTGAGTTGAAGGATATGAAATAGTAACGAACAAATATACCCTTTAAGAACACATATAAAATATTTTATAAAATTAAGTTAAATAATTTTTTTTTCAATAATTTTTTTTTTCAAAAATACTAAATTAAATAAAAGTAGTTTTCAAAAATATTAAATTAAATAATTTTTTTTCAAAAATATTAAATTAAATTTTTTTTCAAAAATATTAAATTAAATTAAAGTATTTAAAAAAATATTAAATTAATTTTTTTAAATATTAAATTAAATAAAAGTATTTTTTTAAAATATTAAATTAAATAAATTTATTTTTTAAAAATATTAAATTACATAAAAGTATTTTTCAAAAATGTTAATTTTTTTTTCTCAAAATCAACAAAGGGCATTTTTTGAAATACTGAAGGATGATATCCTTCAACTCAATTTCCATACTTTCATTGGGTCTTGGGCTCCATTTGAAGAGTTACATGGACCTTTTGTTAATTTGGTGGCCCATCTACCCCCAAAACATAATTCTCTCTAAATTTTAATAAAAAATTATCTAATTTATAACTTTAGTATACTAAAGAACTTTTTTTTGAAAATATTTTTCAAGGGTATTCAAAGAGCATTGACAATGGGATGAAATTTTAAAGATGAAATTTAGTATAATAATTCTTTTTTTTTTGGAGCAATAAAAGTATTGAAAAAGGTTATGCGCCTTTGATTATTATACTTTTCTAGTGATGACATAGTAGTATGAATATATATATATATTTTAAGAATGATTTTTTAATTGTGCTAATTTTATTCACTTCCTTTGATGTTTTAGATAAATATAATTAGTTTATGTTAGTTTGAAAAATTGTCAAATACTTCCCTTATTTTGAATTAGAGGGGACATGAGTTGAAATATAAAAAAAGAAGGATATGAGAGACAGTTGATGAAATTTCAAATCAATAAAAATTAGATTTATTTAGTTAAAATCTTAGGAGAAGTTAATGAAATTAACCGTTTTGTAATTTTATATGAGCTGTAAAGTAGATGTTAATGTAAAATATCTTTTCATCAAATAGTGGTCTTTCATTTTCTATTGACTTAATGCTATCAAGGTCAAGATATTCTTTGGTGTATTAAGGCCACAACCATGAAGATATTTTGTTGATGTTGTTTATTTATTTATTTATTTTTAAAATATATTTATTTAAAATATCCTTCAGGGTGTAACTCAAGCATTTGAAAATCATATTAATATATGTACCATCAAATTGCAAAAAAATTAAGGTATATTGGACTTTGCATCTTGATTGTCAAATGTGTATCATAAGGTTTAAACGGTTGGATTTTGTATTTCAATCTTTGAAAGCATACGAAAAAGTTCAAATTAATGATAATGATGTGATGCAAATAATAGAATTAAGTACAGATCAATAAAATTAAGGTAAAAAACAATAAAATCAAAGTATAAAATAATGAGACAAAACTCGATATAAAAGAAATGAAATTATAATACGAACGTAATATAACTTGATTAATTGTGCTTTTAAATACTTATCATCGATTCAATATTACAGAGGGGCCTATGATGATTAAAAGATGAGGATTTAAATGCTTAGGTATATATGCATGTCCAAAATACCAGAATGTGCATAGCTTACCATCTAATGGCAAGAAAGAACTATTTTCTTCTGTTTCTCATTCTCGGTCTCAATCATTTTTAGAAATAATTTTTTTATGAAATTGAAAAATGGTTTTTTTTAATTTATTTATTTATTTTGTGAAGGTACTATATATTTATATATACAATGTAAAAAATTTTAAAATATTATTTGGAGAGATTTTCAAATAATATAAATATAGGAGACTTCATATTTTTTCTAATATATATATAAAAAAAAAAAGAAACTAATTTCCATTACAATTCTTATTTTTATTTTCGGAGACACCAAAATATTACCCTAATATCCTTGAATATAACTTGCTAGAAATTTGGGGGTGCCAATTTTCCGGAAAAAATAGGAACCACCCAGTTTTGGCTCAAATGGAATGGAACCAGATTAGACCAATACTAAATCATATCAGTTTGAATCAACAATTAAGTCCATTTTAAAAAATTCCCATCCAACCATTTTTTATTTATTTATTAAATTTAAAACAAACAAGTGGTGGAGATGAGAAATCAGTGGAGCCAATCAGCAAATACAAGTGGTCATAACCAACTTGGCTGGCACTAGCTGGCGCAACCTTGTCGCACTCTGCGTGAAACACGTAGGTCATGTACCGGATGCATTCAACGAGAAGGAGATGACAATTCATGTCAGAATTTGAAGGACAATCTGAAAGAAAAAAAAAAAGAAAAAGCTAAATAGTTAATATTTATATGATACTTCAAATTTATTAAATATATATCTATATATATATATATATTTATTTATTTTTTTCATATTTTGATTTAATTATTATTTTAATTAGCTTTCTTTTTTTTCTTAATATTTGTGGAAAACCAAACATAACTCCAAAAGTCTTTGCTTTGCATGATTTGTAGCTGATATTAGACCACTGGTCCCATTCGCACGGACCTCACCCTTGATATATAAAAACATGTGGGTGAGGCCGTACTTTTTGGAATGAAAATTTGCAACCCCACCACTCTCCACCCCCTCCCCCAAACGCGTCGCCACTGCCCGACGACAACGCCATCCCATCAATCGACGACAATGATATCCTCCCAATGCCATCGCGATGGTTGTAAGTTATAAGCATGTAAAAGATACCACCAATAATTTAATAAACTTTTGAAACTTTTAAGTTCTAATATAAAAGTGTTAAGCTTATAATTAAATTTGTGGCTATAATTTTACAAATTTTAAATCAAAAAAATTAAATTCTAGGCTACCAGTATCCTATTTGCATGCAATGTTGATGATTAAATGAGTAAAAGAATCTTTTGGATTGATTATAGAAAAACTTTAAAATATCAATTATATATATACAAATTTTTTTATTGATTAAAAAATACTGGTTGAAAAGGAAATATGTGATAGAGAAATTATTTTTTTGATGTCATAGTTAAATTAAAATACGAGGAAAAGATTATGAGTCTTTTACTCATATTTTCAGATTTTATTATATTTTTTATTTTCATTTATTTTATTAGTTTATTTTTATTATTATTTATTTTATTTTATAGTTATATATATTTAAATTTATGATTTTTAAAATTTATAATTTTAATCTAAATTAATGAAAACAATATGATTTTAAATAAATTTCTAAAAACATTGTGTTCCTTAGAATTTATTATTTTAATTTTGTAAATTATATTTGATTTTAATAATACATAAAATATACATTTATGATATCACCGATTTGACTATGGTCCAACCGTTAGTACAATTAGTAAATCGTGAATTGGTAATTTTTTCGATTCAATGATCGATCCGATTTTAAAAATATTAATAAAAAATTTCTCATCATGGAAAAAAATTGTGGAAAAAAATGAGATTTTTATTTAATATATAAAATAATAATTTTTAATAAACAATTATCTAATTTGTAACTTTGGGTTATTAAAGAACTTTTTTTTGAAAATATTTTTTAAGGGTATTCAAAGAGCATTAACCATGGGATAAAATTCTAAAGACGAAGTTTAGTGCAGTGATTCCTTTTTGTTTTACTTTTTAAGGGACAAAAGTATTGAAAAAGGTTATAATAGATTGAGTATTATACTTTTTTCTAGTGATGACTTAATAGTGTGATTTTTTTTTTAAAGGTTGATTTTGCAATTAGGTTAATTTCTCCTTCAAGTTTTAGTTAAATACAACTAAATTTCATTGGTTTGAAAAATTATCAAATACCTACCTTATTTCGAATTAGAGGAAAGATAATAAAAATATCAAATAAAAATGATAAAAAAGATATTTGATGAAATTTCGTACTAATAAGGTTTTTATATGAGTTGTAGAGTAGATGCCGATATAAAATTTTCTTTCATCAAATAGTGTCCTTTCATTTTCTATGGACCTAATGCTATTAGGATCAAAATATTCTTGCCAAGACATGATTGACGAGTCCTTAAAATTCTTTGGTATATTAAGGTCACAATCATGAGGACATTTGGTCGGTGTTGTTTATTTCTTTATTTATTTATTAAATATAAATCATTTGAAATGTCTAACAATGTGTAACTCAAGCATTTAATATATGTACCATAAAATTAGAAAAAATTAAGGTATATTGGACTTTGTATCTTGATAGTCAAATGTGTATCATAAGGTTTAAATGGTTGGATTTTGTACCTCGATCATTGAAAGCGTACGATAAAGTTTAAATCAACGATGATGATGATGTAAGTAATGGGATTAAGTATAGATCAATAAAATTAAGGTAAAAAGTAATAAAATCAAAGTATAAAATAATAAGACAAAACTGGGTATAAAAAAAATGAAATTATAATACAAACCTGATACAACTTGATTAATTGTGTTTTTAGTACTTATCATCGATTCAGTATTACAGAGGGTCTACGATGATTAAAAGTGGAGGATTGAAAGGCTCGGGTATATATACATGTCCAAAGCACCAGAACGTGCATAGCTTACCTTCTAATGGCAAGAAAGAACTCTTTCCTCTGGCTTCTCCTTCTCAGTCTCATCTGTACTCTGGTCTGTACCCACAGTACTGCAGCAGCTTCGAAGGATGATGGTCGAAAGGCAATATACACCCATCTCTCTTTTGTTTGTTCTTAATGGTCTGATCATTCCATGAAGCATGAAGCATGAGGCATGGGCCATGGCCTACTAATTTTTACATGCATGCATGGCAGAAAAATTCAGATTAATCTTGTGTTGAAAATCATGGTTGAGTAGTGTTAATAAACTGGATTTGCACCAAACATATTGTGGATGCAGGAGTATATTGTGTACATGGGTGCCAAGCCTGCCGGAGATTTCTCGGCATCTGCCATTCACATCGACATGCTGCAGCAAGTCTTTGGCAGGTCAGTATCCATCTTTTTTTTTTTTTTTTTTTCTAATTTATTTATTGCATATATATATATGGTGCCTAATTTTCCCCATGGAATGCCTTTTCAGCAGTAGGGCATCAAATTCTCTGGTCCGCAGTTACAAAAGGAGTTTCAATGGATTTGTAGCGAAGCTCACAGAGGAGGAAATGCAGCAAATGAAGGGTGGGTGGAATTCATCTTTCTGCAATTAATTGAATATTTCGGAAGTAAGTCGGGCATGTTATATATGGCTAACAAATAAACCGTAACTTTGGAGTTTCAGGAATGGACGGGGTAGTCTCGATTTTTCCTAACGAAAAGAAACAGCTCCACACAACAAGGTCATGGGATTTCGTGGGGTTTCCCCAGCAAGTTAAAAGAACGAGTGTTGAAAGTGACATAATAATAGGAGTGTTAGACAGTGGAATATGGCCAGAGTCTGACAGCTTCGATGATGAAGGATTTGGTCCACCGCCTAGCAAATGGATAGGGACTTGCCAAGGCTTTTCCAATTTTACTTGCAACAAGTAAATCTTAACGACAGTGTTTAAATACCCTACTATAATTAAAAGCTCTAAAAGTTGAAAGACTATATATCCTTAACAAAAGTTTCAATTAATGTTATTGCAGTAAAATTATTGGAGCCAAGTACTATCGGAGCAATGGACAATTTAGGCAAGAAGATTTTCAATCCCCAAGAGATTCAGAAGGCCACGGGACACACACTGCATCCACTGCAGCTGGGGGCCTAGTTAGCATGGCAAGTCTCATGGGCTTTGGCTTAGGGACTGCTCGGGGAGGGGTTCCATCAGCTCGGATAGCTGTGTATAAGATATGTTGGTCTGATGGCTGTTTTGATGCTGATATTCTCGCAGCATTTGATGATGCAATTGCTGATGGGGTTGATATAATCTCCATTTCAGTAGGGGGTAAAACTCCCCAAAATTATTTTGAAGATCCAATTGCCATTGGAGCTTTTCACGCAATGAAAAAACGGATACTAACATCAGCTTCTGCTGGTAACGAAGGACCTTATTTTGCTTCCATCACAAATTTCTCGCCTTGGTCTCTTTCCGTGGCTGCTAGCACCATAGACCGGGAATTCTTCACCAAGGTGCAACTAGGCGACAGTAACGTTTTTGAGGTGAGTAAGCTTCATGGCAGTTCATTTGCTTACACTTCGAACTAATAACCATCACAGACAATTTTTTCATTAATTAAAGTTCCAACTATGTTGATCTGATTTTTGGAGGTTATATCATTGCCCTTTGTGTAGGGAGTTTCAATAAACACATTTGAGCTCAATGACATGTATCCTTTGATTTATGGTGGAGATGCCCCGAATACTGCAGCAGGTTTTAGTGGGAACAGATCTAGGTACTTATTAAAGATCAAAGAAATAGAATTAATGGAAAATGAAAATTGTTAGATATCATGATTTTTGAAGAGAGTATTTTACATTACTAGACGTTGACTATTGAAATGCAGGTTTTGCTTTCCAAGTACATTGAACCCAAATTTAGTTAAGGGTAAAATTGTCCTTTGTGATTTGAGGACCAGTGGGACTGGCGCATTCTTGGCGGGTGCTGTTGGGGCTCTGATGGCAGATACACTCCCCAAAGATTCCAGCCGCAGTTTTCCCTTGCCTGCATCTCACCTCAGCGCACGAGATGGAAGCAGTATTGCCAACTACATCAACTCAACAAGGTATCAATTAACACATCTTTCTTACTTTTATTTGGAGGTGAATGTTAATTATATAAGTGATATGCTTTATGATTTGTACGGCACTCGGTCTTATTACATTAAAACAGTAACCCAACTGCATCAATATTCAAGAGTACTGAGGTTAGTGACGCATTGGCCCCATACGTAGTCTCCTTCTCATCAAGGGGTCCAAACCCAGCTTCATTCGACCTTCTCAAGGTAACTTACGCTTTTATTCTCCATTTTCTTCTCATTTATTCTGCAACCTTTTCATCTCTGATCCTACTTCTATAATTTTTATTTGCGAAAGCATAAGTGTTTTTCTTAATCTATGTTACGAACAATAACACATATTTCATGTGAAAACACCTCTGTTTCCTTGGTTCATAAACACTTGCTAGAGGTTTGACATTCATCGTGACTTTGTCATCTTGCTGCATGTAGCCTGACATAGCAGCCCCAGGAGTCCGCATTCTAGCTGCCTGGCCACCAATTGCTCCAGTTTCTGGAGTAAAAGGTGATAATCGAGAAGTGCTATACAATATAATTTCCGGGACGTCAATGTCCTGCCCACATGCTTCCGGGGCAGCTGCCTACATCAAGTCATTTAACCCCACCTGGTCTCCTGCTGCCATTAAGTCTGCTCTTATGACTACTGGTAATGTCTAATTTGGTTCCTAGCCTTTAAAATTATGAAAGGGTTGATAATAATGGATCTCTATCCTTTGTGTGTTTGTAGCTACTCCCATGAGTGCTAAAAATAATCCGGAAGCCGAATTTGCATATGGTGCGGGCAATATAGATCCCGTAAAGGCTATAGATCCCGGTCTGGTATATGACGCCGATGAGATTGACTATGTAAAATATTTGTGTGGGCTAGGTTATAGTACTCGGGCTCTACGGATTGTCACCGGGGATAATAGTGTCTGTTCTGCAGCTACAAATGGAACCGTCTGGAATCTAAATTACCCTTCCTTTGCTCTTTCCAGCCTCACCAAGGAATCCATCACTGGCATGTTCAATAGGACTGTCACAAACGTTGGATCATCGGTGTCCACGTATAAAGCAACTGTTATAGGTGCTCCAGAGGGACTCGATATCCAAGTTGAACCAAGCATTTTATCATTCACATCCCTCATGCAGAAGCTATCCTTTGTGTTGAAGGTTGAAGGAAAGGTAGGTGACAACATAGTCTCTGCTTCTTTGGTGTGGGATGATGGTGTACATCAAGTGAGGACCCCCATTGTTGTATTAGCCCTCACCTAAAATTCCAGAATCCTGGTGTTCTTGTGGTACTATCTATAAAATTGAAATAAATGATGCGGCAAGCACAACATTTTACCTAATTTAAGATCTTCAGTCTTATTCAGCTGTTTTCCCTGTATCTTAGGAATTTTAGCTTTCCACTATCTTTATAGGGGACTTTTTAAAAATCTCTCCAATTGTGACCTTGGGCTTTTCTTAATATCCACACACAAGAAGGCATTTGAGTTTTAGATAAGGAGAATGAGAGCATGGACGGACACAACATCGGATCAACCCATTTAAGTTTCTCACTTAAAAGAGATTCTTGAGTTCAAAACTCTCAAACTTTTTTGTAGAAAGTACAAACACACCCTCGAAAAATTCAAATGATTTGAAGATCAAGAAGGCAACCCACTCTCTCTCCGCCATGAATCCCTCACACGGAAAATGGGTGTAAACAGTATGGATTCATGTTTAGTCCAATGGCTCATATTAACATTAAAATGGAAAAAAAAAAAAAAAGTGAAAGAAATGTCATCCTTATATAACAATTGATCAATCACTTTAGAGCCTAATCGAACACAACTTGAACCAATTGGTTTAAAGTTTGACACGCCTAAGATTTCAATGAATTGAAATTTCTAACACATGAAAACACTCACAAGAACGATTTTTACCATCTTTCAATGAATAATATACTCGAGTATATTATCATAATTGCTAGACAGGGAAAACTAATAAAATACCAATAAATGTCATCAAAAACGTAATATTTGATGAATTTATTCTTATTAATTAGTTATTATATATTATTATTTTGTTTTTAAGATATCTGTAATTAATTAAAATTAATAAATATAAATAGATGAAATAGTGAAAAAAATTGAAATTAAAAAGATTTTGATAAAAGCAACATATTAAAAAAAAAAAAGGTGAAGGTATTATGGAGGAGAATTTTATTTTTTTTATTTTTTTATTTTTAATATGGACCCATTTTTGGCTCAATTGGAATCCATCGAAACAAATTAAACCAATACTATGTTATAATAAATTCCCATCGTGCCAAATTAGAACAATTTACTCGGATTCGGACGGCAGAGATGAATCACCTGTAGCAGTGACCCAAATATATAAATTATAAATTTAAAACTTATTTTATTTGTTTATACAAAGATTAAATAATTTCAAAATATATACGTTTTTATTTCATCTTAATTGTATTTAATTTATTATTATTTTTTATAGGCTATATTTGGTTCTCGAATAATTGAAAGAAAAATTATAAGAAGAAGTAAATAAATAATAAAAGTTAAACTCAATGAAAATTAGGATTAAAATCAATAAATTATTTTATATGTTTATTTAAATTTTATTTATTTTTATTATATTAAAATTAAATAATTTTAATTGATTTTTTTTTTTTTTTGTATTTTTCATCGTCAAACCAAATATGAAAAAAATTATCTTTTAAAATTTTTTTTCTTTAATACGAACCAAATATAATGTTAATGAAATTAAACGTGATTTCTTTTTCAATATTCTTGGACAATTAAGTATAATGTAAAGAGATTTTTGCTTTCATCCACAATTTGAAGCTAGTCGTCTCCTTTTACCCCATGATTGGGATTGGACTCCACTTGAGTACCCCACCATTTCTGCACCCTATCCATATCGTGACCACTTTCGTAGAAATCGACAGGCTAAGCTCCACTTTTTAAAAAGAAAGGGCATTTCATGGAAAAAGATATTTTATTTAATATATAAAAGAATTATTTTATACCTAACACATACCTTTGGATGCTAAAGAAATTTTATGTTGGAAACATTTTTTAGTGGTAATCAAAGACACAAAAATGCACGATTTATGGGAAAATATAAAATTTATTTAAATAATTGGAGTGAGAAAAAAAAAAACGAAAAAAATGAAAAATATTTGAGAAAAAAAGTTGATAATAATACTCTAAAAAGAAATTGAAGAGAATTAATAATGGAATGAAGTTCTAAAGATGAAATTTAATATAATGATAGATGCTTTCACACATATTCTCTGTCTTTGTATAATCTTTGAGTTTTATCTATGACTTTAATCAAACTATTTCTTAAAAGAAGCTATAATAATAATAAAAAAGATTGAATTATCGAAAGAGATGTAAAGTAAAAGTTGATGAATATATCTTTTAATAAAAAAACACAGCCTTTGGTATTATCGAGGACATATTCTTGCCAACACATGGGATGGTTGGTGAGTACTTTTGATTGACTAGTGTATTGATCTTTATTCCTTTATTCTTTTAAATATAAAGAGTTGTACCCTATTTTCAAAGGTTGTGTGGATGAATATTTAATTTCATCATATAAAAATTTTAATGTTTAATAAAATTAACAAAAAACTCATATAAAAGATTAAGTATAATTTTTTTAAGAAAAAATGTATTTATATTTTATATTATAAAAATAAAAAAATTAAAAATTTTAACAAAACAAAATATTACAACTACATGGAATCGTAATCAATTGTGGTGGGCTGACACAACCTTCTCACCCTCCTTTTCTCCAACACGTGAGTCACGGGTCTAAGAACTTAAATGAGAAGACATTAACATAAAGCACATTTCTTAATTCTATGTTTGATATCCAAAAAAATTTAAAAAGTAAAAAAAAAAATTTAAACTTATGTTTTCAACTCATTTTATTTTATTTTTATTTATATAAAAGTTAAATAATTTTAAAATATATAAGTTTATAATTCATCATAATCATATTTACTTTTTTATTTTTTTATAAAGAAATTAAAGATATCTGGGAGACACAAAAATGCACCATTCATGGAAAAAATATAAAATATATTTTTAAAAAATTATTGGGTGATAGTTGATTTTTCTATATCCAGTTTGTGATATAGGAAAGAAAATAAAAGTAGAAACTTAAATAAAATAAGTGGAGTGAGAAAAAAAAAAGTTGAATGCCCGAAAAGGAAATTGAAGAGCATTAATAATGGAACGGAATTCTAAAAATGAAGTCTAATGTAATGATTGATGCTTTGGTACTTTCTCACTTTGTATAGTCTTTGCGCTTTATCCATGACTTAAACAAAATTCTTTCTTAAAAGAAGTTATAATAATAATAATAATAATAATAAAGATTGAATTATTGAAAGAGATGTAAAGAAGATGTTGATGTGCATATCTTTCAATAAGAAAAACAGGCTGTGGTATTATGGGGGATGACTGGTGAGTCCTTTTGATTCCTCCGTGCATTGCTCTTTATTCCTTTATCTTTTTAAATACAAATTATTGGAAATGTCCTGGAAGGTGTAACATTAGATTAAGAGAGAGAGAGGAGATTGGAAGGCTCCAGTATATATATGTATGCATGTCCAAGCACCACGAAGCCCATAGCTTACCATCATCTAATGGCAAGACAAAAAAACTCTTCTCTGTGGTTTCTCCTTCTCAGTCTCATCTGCAGTCTGCTCAGCACCCACAGTACTGCAGCAGCTTCCGAGGATGATGTTCGAAAGGCAATAAACACCCATCTCTCTCTTGCTTTTTCTTAATTAATGGCTTGGTCAATATAACATGAACCCATACATGTATGCATGGCGGAAAAATTAAGATTAATCTTGCGCTGAAAATCATGCTTGAGTAGTGTTAATAAACTGGATTTGCACCCAACATATATATTATGGATGCAGGAGTATATTGTGTACATGGGTGCCAAGCCTGCCGGAGATTTGTCGGCGTCTGCCATTCACACCAACATGCTGGAGCAAGTCTTTGGCAGGTCAGTATTCACCTTTGGTTTTTTTGTTTCTTTATTTGTTTTATTTATTACATATATGGTACCTAATTTTCCCCATGGAATGCCTTTTCAGCGATAGGGCATCAAGTTCTTTAGTCCGCAGTTACAAAAGGAGTTTCAATGGATTTGTAGCAAAGCTAACAGAGGATGAAATGCAGCAAATTAAAGGTGCGTGGGTGGGTTTAAATCTTTCTGTAATTGAAGTAACTCATGTGTGTAATGGCTACAAAATTAACTGTAACTTTGGAGTTTCAGGTATGGACGGGGTGGTCTCGGTTTTCCCTAGCGAAAAGAAACAGCTCCACACAACTAGGTCGTGGGATTTCGTGGGGTTTCCCCGACAAGTTAAAAGAACAAGTTTTGAAAGCGACATTATCATAGGAGTGCTTGACGGTGGAATATGGCCAGAGTCTGAGAGCTTCGATGATAAAGGATTTGGCCCACCGCCAAGGAAATGGAAGGGCACTTGCCAAGGGTTTTCCAATTTCACTTGCAACAAGTAAATCTCACTCGCAACAGAGTGTCTAAATACCCTGTTAAAAAAGTTTAAATATATCCTATCCTTGTTCCTTAACAAAACTTTCCACCGATGTTATTGCAGTAAAATTATTGGAGCCAAGTACTATAAGAGCGATAGAAAATTTAGCCCAGAAGATTTGCAATCCCCAAGAGATTCAGACGGCCACGGGACACACACTGCATCCACTGCAGCTGGGGGCCTAGTCAACATGGCAAGTCTCATGGGCTTTGGCTTAGGAACTGCTCGGGGCGGAGTTCCATCAGCTCGGATAGCAGTGTATAAGATATGTTGGTCTGATGGCTGTGATGATGCTGATATTCTCGCAGCATTTGATGATGCAATTGCTGATGGGGTTGATATAATCTCTTATTCACTTGGGAATCCCCCTCCCCGGGATTATTTTAAAGATACTGCTGCAATCGGTGCTTTTCATGCAATGAAAAATGGGATACTAACATCAACTTCTGCTGGTAACGATGGACCTCGCCTTGTTTCCGTCGTAAGTGTCGCGCCATGGTCTCTTTCCGTGGCTGCTAGCACCATAGATCAGAAGTTCTTGACCGAGGTGCAACTAGGTGACAGGAAGGTTTATAAGGTGAGTAAACTTGCTCACACTTTGGACTAATAACCATCACATTCAAATATCATTTATTAAAGCATTTAGATTTCAACTACGTGGATCTGATTTTTGGAGGTGGAGGTTATATCATTGCCCTTTGTGTAGGGATTTTCGATAAACGCATTTGAGCCCAATGGCATGTATCCTTTGATTTATGGTGGGGATGCCCCGAATACTAGAGGAGGTTTTAGAGGGAACACATCCAGGTACTTATTATTAAAGAAAGAAAAACAATTCATTGAAAATGAAAACCGTACGTTAGAAATCCTGAATTTTAAAGCGTGTGTGATAGATTACAGGACTTTCATCACTGAAATGCAGGTTTTGCGAAATAAACTCATTGAACCCAAATTTAGTGAAGGGTAAAATTGTCCTTTGCATTGGGCTTGGCGCTGGGTTTACAGAAGCATGGAGTGCATTCTTGGCAGGTGCCGTTGGGACTGTGATAGTGGATGGACTCCGACTCCCCAAAGATTCCAGCAATATTTATCCCTTGCCTGCATCTCGCCTTGGTGCAGGAGATGGTAAAAGAATTGCCTACTACATCAGCTCAACCAGGTATCGATTAACAGAGCTTCCTACTTTTATTTGGAGATGACTGTAAATTATACAAGTGATATGCTTTAGAATTTGTACGGCATATATATACTCAGTCTTAGTCTTACTACATTTAAACAGTAACCCAACTGCATCGATTTTGAAGAGTATTGAGGTTAAGGACACATTGGCCCCATATGTACCCTCCTTCTCATCAAGGGGTCCAAACAATATTACACACGACCTTCTCAAGGTAGCTTATGCCATTATTCTTGATTTTCTTCTCATTTATTCCATGACATTTTCATCTCTATATCATGTAAACCCAATTCAACATTTTCATCTCCCATTGGTTACGCATATCTCAGACCAAATCACCCTTTTCCTTAGTTCATAAAGACTTTCTAGAAGCTTGACATTCATGATGACTTTGTGATCTTACTGCATACAGCCAGATTTAACAGCCCCAGGTGTACACATTCTGGCTGCCTGGTCACCAATTTCTCCAATCTCTCAAATGAGTGGTGATAATCGAGTAGCGCAATACAATATATTAAGCGGCACGTCAATGGCTTGTCCACATGCTACTGGGGCAGCTGCCTACATCAAGTCATTTCACCCCACCTGGTCTCCTGCTGCTATTAAGTCTGCTCTTATGACTACTGGTAATGATTGAATTTTATTCCCGGCCTTTCAAATTATGAAAGAGGTGATAGTAATGGATTTTAGTCCTTTGTGTGTTTTGTAAGCAGCTACTCCCATGAGCGCTAGAAAAAATCCGGAAGCCGAATTTGCATATGGTGCAGGCAATATTGATCCTGTAAGGGCTGTGCACCCTGGTTTAGTGTATGATGCCGATGAGATTGACTTTGTAAATTTTTTGTGTGGAGAAGGCTATAGTGTTCAGACTCTACGGAAAGTCACCGGGGATCATAGTGTCTGTTCGAAAGCTACGAATGGAGCCGTTTGGGATCTAAATTACCCGTCCTTTGCTCTTTCCATCCCCTACAAAGAATCAATCTCTCGCACGTTCAAAAGGAGTGTCACAAATGTTGGATTACCAGTATCCACATATAAAGCAACTGTTATTGGTGCCCCAAAGGGACTCAAAATCAACGTTAAACCAAACATTTTATCATTCACATCCATCGGGCAGAAACTATCTTTTGTGTTGAAGGTTAATGGACGGATGGTTGAAGACATAGTCTCTGCTTCTTTAGTGTGGGATGACGGTTTACATAAAGTGAGGTCCCCCATTATTGTGTATGCAGTCCAATAAAATTCGAAAAGCCTGGTGTTTTGTACCAGAAGCATCGGAATTGTGGTATCTATCATGTTGAACTAAATGATGTGGTATCTATATAAGATGGAAATAAATGATAATATTTAGTATCGGTTGTATTACCTGTCCATACGAGCTATTAGATCGAATACCAATCGCATGAGCGACTTGAACGGCCGGTGGACCCGAAGGTTCGGTCTCAATACCCTTCTTTCTCCTCTCCCAGCCACGTTTCTCCTAGGCGGCCAGGCCCATCTTTTCTTTTTGCTCTCCCTAGGCACTTTTTTCCGGGGCCCACCGCACCTTTAAGTGATACTTTAAGGACGTAGCTTTATCATGGGTGAAATTATTGCCAAAACATATATATTTAAATAATAGTCAAATAAAAATTTCATAATTAATCTAATTTTATTCAAATATACACTTAAATAGTAGTCAAATAAGAACTCCATAGTTATTTTCTTTTTTTAAAAAATCTTTTATGTAACAAGTTATTGTTGAAAGTACATGTATCAAATTTCATGCCTTTTTTTGTTTCTCTTTATTTTATTAATTCATTATTTTGAAAATATTTTTATATATTTTAAATTTTTTTCTACAAATGCACTTATGTAGAAATTTTGAAATTAATTATAGTTAAATATATTTGTACCAATCTTCAAGAGGAGTGAATAAAATTAAACTTTTTAAACAAATCAACATTCTATGAAAATAACCTAAAAATATTTTAAAAGAACTTTTGGAATTAATTTTTTTTTTCTAATTTCTAAAAAAATTATAATTAAATTTGATTAAAAATCATTTCATTAAAAATGTTGTCATGTTTGATGTATCGGACACTCATGTACTTAGGGTTTGGCATTTTTTGGTTTCCTTGTCATGATTATTTATTAATTTGTAATTTTAAAATTCTTTTTATAATTTTTTTTACTCTTAAAAGATAAGATAAAAGACTAATACCTTAATTTTGTTTCAACGAAATTTGAAAAAAAATATTGAAGTATATGTATTAGTTTTAATTAGAGAAATAAATGATTTATTTATTATTAAAAAAGATTGGTGTAGACTCCTTGGAGAAGAATTCTTTTTCTTTTCTTTCTGACATCACCCTGAGAACGAGTTGTTTTGGGCGGCCAAAGGGGACGAGAAGTGAAAGAAAAATAGTTGATGGATGAGCTATTTTGGCGGCCAGATGGGATGAAAAGAAGAGGGAAAAAAAAGTAGGAAGAGGAGAAAAAGGAGATCGGGTGGAAAACTAGAAGGATGAGCGATTTTTTTTTTTTTTTTGTGAGAGAAAAAGAAAAGAAAAAAAAAGCTTGGAGCATGTGATCTGGGGCTTCGAGTGTCTTTACTCAGTTAGTAAAGCAACAGAAGACACCAGTTGTTTAGGAATGCAGTTCAAACATTTAGGAGTCATTTGGGGTTGACAGCAAACAGGTTAGTGAATGTTATCCTTTCGAAAACAATTCTCAAATTTTTATTTCCTTTTGCTGTACGTATTCTCATGTTCTACTATGTTATTATTTGTTCAAGAATTGATGCTTCATATATTGTGCATGAGATAAAATATTGGTTTGAATGTTTCAATTTTGAGCAACAAGTTAATGTGACTTTAAGATGGGATTTCCACTACCTATTTATGCTACAAATATTCCCAATTCTTTTCTTTTCTACCCCGCCTAGACAAACCAAACAATGGGAAATGGAGATGGGAGAAAAGGAAAGGGAAGGGGTTTTACAGAGGGGACGTATGAAAATAGTAGTTGGGTGAGAGAATCAAGGAGAGAAAAATAGAGGAATGAGATGGAGGTGTGGGTCGGCTGATTTTGAGGAAAGAAATGTGTAGCAACTGTAAGAAGAGGAGGGAAAAACAGGGGAATGAGATTTTTTCCGGGATTGGGAGATGGCTCTCCAGATGAAAGTTGTGTTTAATCGATTCATCCTTGAGGAATATGGATGCATCATTTTCGGATAATCTCACAGGTTTCATTCTCGTCGTCGTCTCTAGTGCCTTCATCGGATCCAACTTCGTTATCAAGAAGAAAGGTCTTCGGCGAGCCGTCGCGTCGGGGCCTCCAACCAGTTCGGGTAGATACGGGTATTTATTAGAACCGCTTTGATGGATTGGCATGGTGACTATGATTGTTGGGGACATTGCCAATTTTGTAGCCTACATTTTTAACGCCACTTGGAGCATTGAGTATAATTGTTAGTGTTGTTTTAGAACATTTCTTACTGAAAGAGAAACTGATGAAAATGGGGATACATGGGTGTATTCCGTGTATAGTGGGGTTTGCATTGATTGTCCTTCACACACCTAGTGAACATAGTTTGTATTAGCCTAAGGGTTCTCCTAATCGGGTTTTGATGATAACAAACCATGGTTAAGTAACTAATTTGTTTAATGGTTAAGAATTTCAGACATAAACTCGAAAATTCATTAAAGGACCAAATGGATACAAGATCGAGACTCTTGGAAGACTTGTGATCATAGGAAACTAATGTAAGATGAATGCATGAGTGCACTTAGGATTTTCACACGTTTCATGCAACTTCGAAAACTCGGCTTACTCTTTAAAACTTCGATTTCATTAAAACCCGAGTTTTTAACTAATGTACCTTAGTGTAGACCCTCAATTTTGTCCCTTTAGCACATGTCTTTAAATTCACTTCCAGTGCTCCACGGTAGTTCCTTGGTGGCCCGTTACTACTCGTACGACTTACCTTTTTCTGACTCACCTCGGAGACTTTGGTTAAGGGATTATCCGCCCCTTTATTGTGATCCTCGATAGTCTTGATTTAGACTAGACTTCACTTAGGCACCCTTGACCCATTTAGGCACCCTAAGCCTATTTAGATACACTTGGCCCATTTATACACCTTAGGTCCATTTAGGCACCCTTGTCCCAACCTTAGGCTCATTTAGGTTCACCTAAGTCCTTTTAGACGCACTTGGCCCATTAAGACATTTTTAGCTTGACTTGTATGACTTGCATGGTTACATGGTTTTTGGGCTCAGCTTTTGTTTATTGGTTTATTTTTATTTTTATTTTAGTTTTAGTTTTATGATTATCATTCACTTTTTATTGGTTATCTTCCTCTTTATATTATCTTTCTTAACTTATTTATTTATTTATTATTTATTTTTTTTACCGTTTCCTAATTTATTTATTTACTTATCTATTCATTCAATTATTTAACTTCAAAAATTCCACGTTTTTGCAAGGAAACTTACTATTGGAGTTTAAGGAAGGTGGGACTCTCCTTGGAAGGTTTTGGAGAGGAATTTGAAATTGGAAAGATTGCTTTTGAATTGGAAGATTTAAAAAAGGATAAGGAGAAAAGAAGAGAGAAAATAGGAGATTTCGCCTTTTTTAGGGAGATTTAGGTTTTAGGGAAAGACTGATATATATACGTGAGAGAGGAAGGAAAGAGGGGAAGTCTTTTTGATTGTGGGAGGAGATTCTTTTTTTTTGGTGAGAGGACGCATTGGAGAGAGGAGAGGGAGAAAGGAGTATTCTTTGGGGACGTAGGAGAGGATCAATTGAGGTGATTTTCTAGAAAGGGGGAGCACTCTGCAAAGAAAGGAAGAAGTTGCAGCCACACGGTGGTGGGAACATATACACAGGCCTGCCATCTACAGGGGAGTCCAGGGGAAATTCACATCTTGGAGAAGAGAACCATCAGCCGGTTGAACACGGGTTTCTCGTTGAGAGTAGTCCACGCATCAAATCTTCATCTCCACGGGCTGCATCCATCATCAGTCCGCGCATCTGTTCTTCATCCAAACGGCTCCATATCAGGTTCCGGAGCGTGATCTTACACTGCAAGTGTCACGGCTGCACCCTGCGCCATACCAGCCGCACATCTCCGGAAGCACCTTCAACACGCACCTCCACCTGAAGGAGATCCACTTACACGGCTGCCACTTTGGAAAGAACAGTCCACGCACTTAGCCGCTCGGTAAGTTTGGTTTTTATGTTGTGTTGCTTTAAAAAATATATATATAAAAGTCTGGTTTGATTCCTATTTAAATTATTATATTGGGTTGAATGCTTTATTGGTCCAGTACGTTTTCTTTAATATGGCAGCAAGAATACTACTTTTTGGTTTAATTGTTTTAGTTATTATATTTGGTGTACCATTTTCAATTTGGATTATTATATTGGGTGAGTGGGTTGATATGTTTATTAGCTTCAACACGTGTTTGTTTTAATATGGCAATACAATCTCACATTTGTTTAATTTTTTTTATTCATCACGTTAAAGGTTAGTTTTAATGTATTATATTAAATTCATAAAATATGATTTTAGGTAGCTTTACTTGAAAAAAATAAAAACATATTTTAATCTTTATTTGATGTGGTTTTGATTCATTTAATTATTGATTGTTTATTTATTCATTTGTTACCAATTTAATGCTTTGTAATTTATTTAATTATAATTAAAATTGATTCTACAGGTTAGAGATTTGGTTTTAAAAATCATTTTTGTTAGTTTTTAATTTTACTTTAGGTTTAAGCACTTTTATAATTTTAGTTCATTAATAAAATTGATTCTATATTTAAAAAGTTCATGTCTTTAATTTACTTTTGATTTAGTTTAATTCATCTATTTAGCTCAAATACATTTATAGTTTTAGTTCATTGATAAAATTGATTTTATGTTTGAAAGTTTGCGTTTTTAGGTTACTTTAATTTAATTTGATTCATTTTAGTTAGTTTAGATATTTTTTATATAGTTTAGTTCATTTATAAAATTGATCCCATGTTTGAAAGTTTCGGTTTTTTTTTAGTTTGCTTTGATTTAATAATTTATATTCATTATTTTAGGTGTTTTTATAGTTTTAGTTTATTAATAAAATTGATTTCATGTTTGGAAGTTCATATTTTTAGTATTCTTTGATTTAATTTGGTTCCTTTTAATTAGTTTATGTGTTTTTATAGTTTTATTTATTTATTGATAAAATTGATTCTTTATTTAAAAGTTCATGTTTTTAGTGTACTTTGATTTAATTTAATTCATCTATTTAATTTAGACACTTTTATAATTTTTGGTTCATCAATAAAATTAATTCTATGCTTGAAAGTACATATCTTTAGTTTGGCTCATTTTAATTAGTTTAAGCACTTTTATAATTGTAGTTCATTAGTAAAATTAATTCTATGTTTGAAAGTTCACGTTTTTAGTTTAATTTAGTCAAACTCGTTTTAATTAGTTTAGGTACTTCTGTAATTTTAGTTCCTTATCTGAATTGATCCATTTTTAGTTTTTGTTTCAAAATCATTAATGTTAGATCCTGATCACCCTTATCTAAATTTATATGCTTTTAAAATCCTAGCGGTTAGTTCATGAATCGATACCTTGTTAGTTTGTCTAATCTAGAATGCTTTGCTTGTTGCTTTAGTGATCCTTCACTTAATTTGATTTCTTTTTCTAAGGCTTTTGGAAACTCATGAAGATTAGCCTCCATTCTCACCTTCAATTTTCTTGGTTGTCAAAAATTCTACTTTGTGATTTTGTTCTCTTTTGTTTTGCTTGGTATTTTGATTCATACACTTTATTGCTTTCAAATTAATTTCTTTTTATTTTTAAAATACAACATTATTCTCAAAATCTCATTTTCCTTAAAAATCCATTTCAAAAATTCATTTAGAGTTCTTAAAATCAAAATCTCATTTTTTAAAAATAATGTGCAACCATGTTTTGATCGGTTCACATCTTTCAAATAAAATTACAGTTTTGAATAAAACACGAATCAAAGCTTGTGGTCCCAAATAAATGGGATAATTCTAAGCTAAATTCGTGTATATCGATTGGGGAATTGGTGAAACCCCTACATAAGAAAATCTTTTCAAAATTTATTTTTGTTGCCACATTTGACACTTGTTGAAATCATGTCTATCTATTTTTTTAGGAATTATGTACAAGATGTATGTGATAATTGATGATTCTGTATACTTTGATCACTTTTGCTATGCTAATTAGATAACGAGCATGCTAGGATTTCTATATTTTATTATTTGTTATCTAACCCCTTACAACTTGAGGAAGCACGTTACAAATTATCTATGCTATCCAAGTATGTCCTCTATCACCTACTTTCTGAATTCTGTGAATATGCTTGTCATTGTGAAATAATGCTTATGTCTAATAATGCTTGAGTGTTCTGATATACATGTTTCATTGTTTGATTATTTCTAATAAAATACATGCTGGATGATATATTGTTTAAATTAACTATCGATGTTTTATGATAGCGCTTGAGAAACGGTCCGAGTACGCATCCTAACCTTCCTTTATTATGATTTGATCTTGTTTGGCATGCTATTTTTTTGGAACCACCTAACCTACTTAGGTATCCATAATTAAACCGATTAATTGCCACATTCCCCTTAACTTAGTTAGTAGAGACCTTTAGTGGGCTTAGAGGGGTGCTACCTTTTAAAGGTACCTTCCCAATAGGTAACCTGATCCCCGAACTTAAACTCGGGTTTTTCAAAGACATGCTTTTTCCAAAAATTATGGAGTCACATTTTAGGGTTTTTATTTCTTGTTTTATTTTCCCTTTAAAATAAAAATAAAATAAGTGGTGACTCCAACTTTTTCCAAAAATTAATTTTTCACAAATAAAAAGCGAGTCTCGCCGATCGAGTGGGGGCGCATGTGAAAAATGCGGGTCCACACTTAGGCAAAATGTTTTATAATTGGTTTAATAATTCACATAAAGACCTTGCCTAAGTGTTAGAAAAGAAAGAAATTAAAAAAATAGGTTTTCGGGGCCAAAAAGGCTCAACCGGTCGAGGCTATGACCAACCGGCTCAACCGGTCGAGGAACCGGTCGACCGGTTGACCTCGTCCGGTCGAAGACCGGTCGAGGGATGCCAAAAACTTTCTTTCTCTCCCAGTGATCTTCTCTTCCCGATCAAGGTGATTCTCTTCTCGGTCGAGGTCCGATCGAGTACTGGTCGAGGCAACGGTAACCTGTCAAGCATTAAATGCTCCAACGACTAGTGAACCGGTCGACCCCTAACTCGACCGGACAAGGTTACCTTTTGCTGTTTTTGACTCCCGAGCTTAGAAACCTATAAATTGAGAGCTCCACTTCATTTATTGATAAGAGAACACTTACATTCAATAGTCTACCTACCTGTTCTTGATAAAAAAAAGCTCTCATTTATTTCATAGTGCATTAAATCACCACTTACATATCCTTTAGTGCACTCTTGTGTGTCATCCTAACTTTGTCTTGTATTTGAGCTATCATTAAGCTAGGTTGAGGGATTATTTCTTGTAAAAATCTGAGTGTTAAAGTTTTCAAGAGGTTTGAATCTTGAAGAGATTGTGTAAGAGCCCATTGGAGTCGGAATCCAAGTGTAAGAAGATTGGAAGCTTGGTTGAAATTTCAAGTTAGTGGAACCCTCATTTGGTTAGGAGATTGAGGAGAGTGGACGTAGGTAAGGAAGTGTCGAACTACTATAAACTCGAGTTTGAATTCTCTAACTCTATCTCTTTATTTTGCTTATATTTGTTGTGATTGAAAAGATTTTAAAAACCTAATTCACCCCCCCCTTTTGGGTGTTTTTCTTAATTAAGCATAACCTTTGTTTTCTCAGTTTGAGTTCAATCAAAGAAATCTAGGAATTAACAACTCAACCAGCCTTTTTTTTTTTGTACACGGCCTCGACAATAACTATAGCTTTGGTCTTGGTGTTGTATTGTGAACCACATACCATGCATGGACATTCTCCAATGCATCACCCAAAGGGCCACATGTTAGATTTTTTTTAGTTCTTCATCATTTAATGTTAAATATTCAATTTTCATAAAAATTCCATTTCCGAATAATTTTCTAAAATTCCAATTTTCACATTTATTTATTTCATCATTATTATTTTCGTTATTATTATTATTCTATTTATTTATTTATTTTTAAAATTCCATCTTTAAATAACTCTTCAAAATTCCAATTTTCAAATTTAATTCCCAATTTCCAAAATTTCAATTTTCACATTTATTTATTTAATCATTATTATTTTCGTTATTATTATTATTCTATTTATTTATTTTTAAAATTTCATCTTTAAATAACTCTTCAAAATTCCAATTTCCAAAATTCTAATTTTCACATTTATTTATTTAATCATTATTATTTTCGTTATTATAATTATTCTATTTATTTATTTATTTACTTTTGAAATTCCATCTTTAAATAGCTCTTCAAAATTCCGATTTCTAAATTTAATTCCCAATTTTCACATTTATTTATTTAATCATTATTATTTTCATTATTATTATTATTATTCTATTTATTTATTTATTTTTAAAATTCCATCTTTAAATAACTCTTCAAAATTCCGATTTCCAAATTTAATTTTCAATTTCCAAAATTTCAATTTTCACATTTATTTATTTAATCATTATTATTTTCATTATTATTATTATTCTATTTATTTATTTATTTTTAAAATTTCATCTTTAAATAACTCTTCAAAATTCCGATTTCCAAATTTAACTTCCAATTTCCAAAATTCCAATTTTCACATTTATTTATTTAATCATTATTATTTTCGTTATTTTTATTTTATTTATTTTAAAAATTCCATCTTTAAATAATTCTTCAAAATTCCGATTTTCAAATTTAATTTCCAATTTCCAAAATTCCAATTTTCACATTTATTTATTTAATCATTATTATTTTCGTTATTATTGTTCCATTTATTTATTTATTTATTTTAAAATTTCCATCTCTAAATAATTCTCCAAAATTCCGATTTCCAAATTTAATTTCCAATTTCCAAAATTCCATTTTTCACATTTATTTATTTAATCATTATTATTTTATTTATTTATTTATTTTTAAAAATTACATCTTCAAATAATTCTTCAAAATTCCAGTTTTTTTTTTTTTAATTTAATTTTCAAAACTTCCATTTTCAAATAATTTCCTAAATTTCCAATTTTCAAAACTTTAATCTTCAAAAATTTTTCCAAAATTCCAATTTTCAAAACTTCCATTTTCAAATAATTTCCCAAATTTCCAATTTTCAAAACTTTAATTTTCAAATAATTTTCCAAAATTCTAATTTTCAAAACTTCCATTTCCAAATTTCCAATTTATTTCAAATTTAATTTCCAAAATTCTAATTCTTAAATTCAATTTTCAAAACTCCAATTTTTCAAATAATTTTAGAAGCTCCAATTTCTTTCAAATCTAATTTCCGAAAATTCCAATCTTCAAAATTTCCATTTTCAAAGTTCTAGTTTTCTTTCAAATAATTTTAAGTCCACTCCAGTTCTCATTAATCCTACAACTTTTCATTCTTTATTAGGATTTTATCTCGTTTTTAATAAACTTGCTACTTTTTCTTTCAAGTGAGCACTTTCACAAATTTTTTTTAATTTTAAAATAATTTTCCTATTTCCTTGATTTTTAATAAGCATGAAGATAATTTTTATAATTCCAAAATAATGGAATTTGTGGGATTAATTCATGTAAGATCAATTGGGCTTTGGTGGGGGCCCTAAATATGAGTTTTTCTCTTCTGACTATCGACTGTCATGCTTAATGGATATTGCTTGATCTTTGATTTGCTCTTTGATGTACATGCAATAATTTTGTACTTGAACTAAACTTATTTCTATGATAGCGCACTATTACTTGTTGCTAAGGTACGATCTCACTCCCACTTGGCTTATTTTTATGCATGATTCGTTTTATTATTTGATCATTTCATTGGTATCAATTACTTTCCTTATCAATTGTCATACTTGCTTCACCTTATTTAATAGAGACCTTATTATAAGGTTTAGAAAGGTGTTATGGTCTTTCATTGTACCTTCCCAATAAGTAACCTGTCCCCCGGGTTCAGACTCGGTTTTTCACAAACCTATTTTTTTTTTTTTTTTTCTTTCAGGAGTCACACTTAGAGTTTTTCTTTCTTATTTTATTTTTTTCTTTAAAAAATAAAACAAAAATAAGTAACGACTCTGAGTCTTTTTAAAAAAAATCAAAATTTTCACCAAAAAAATAAAAAGCAAGTTTGTCATCGAATGGGAATACATCGTGCTAAAATGCGGGGTCCACAATTGGCTTTTAAGATTAAATGCTTATAATATGTCAATCACTAAGATAATAAAAAATAATTCAAAAAAAAACCCTCTAATATGCACTCTATCAACGATACATTTGTATTGATTTTATTAGGTATGTATAAAGCATTTTGTTGTGAATATGTTACAAGATACGTAAAAAGTGTAGTCCTATAAATTTGCTTTAGGATGATTTTACTTAATTCTTCAAGAATGAAAAGACCATTCATGGTATTTTCTTTGTATTCACAATTAAAAAGTTAAAATTAGTGCATGGGACCCATGTAAAAGGGAATACATTCTTTATTTTAAAGGAATGAGTTTCTTCTCCCACATCCATGAGAATTTGACAATGTGGAATAATTTTTACTTGTCATCCATGTACAAAACACTTGGATCGATTTGTGAAAGACATTTTGGGTATAAGAAAACAATGTACATCAAATAAGGACCCCATTGTTGTGTTTGCCCTAATATAAAATTCCAAAATATTTGTGTTGGTACCAACACATTGGAATTGTGATATCTATAAAATTGAAATTAAATGGTGTGGCATGAGTAAGATGGAAACAAAAGAGAAAATTGTAAGTTTATATTATTAAGGAAATTTGGAATTAATTTTAAAATAAAATGGGTGTCATTAATTATTTGACTAATTTTTTGTAGATGACATGGAGGGTTGTTTCTCAACGTAACACATTGCTTATTAATAGGATATGTGAATATTAGTTTTGGATTAACACCTAGAGCCAGCTTGAGGTTGATAGTGGTGTTATAAAATTTTCAAAAAATGACTCATAAATGTAGCCTTCCTTTATTTTATATTTTTCTAATAAATATACAGACCACGTTACAAATCATGTAACAATACAATCTCCTACATAGTTTAATCAATGTAAGTCATATGCTGAAAAAAAAAAATCAATACTTCTAGTATAGGAAATAATGACTTATTCATAAATACAAATCTTATGCTATAACTAAATCAAAAATAGAAATTAAAGAATAATAAAGAGAAAAAAAAAACACATGAATATAAGGTGGAAAATCTTTAAGGAGATAAAGAACCATGGACCAATCTTAATCACAACATCCACTATAAAAGAAATGTCTAGTTCAAGATTTTACTTAATATACGGCTTCCAATCCTTTCCAAGGCCATTTGTTTAGTATTTTAGGGATCTTAACTTTCCACCGTCTCCATGTGGAACTTTTTTGGAACCCCTTCAAACATGATTTTAGACTCTTTTTGATATCCACAAAAAAATACATTTAACCGAAATAAGAGTACGGACAAAAATAATGGAATTAAATGGTAGTAAATAAATCTATTAAATATATATAAAATGTATATAAAATTACTTCATGTTAATACAAAGTAAACACCATGAATGGTCTTTTCATTCCTAGAGAATTAAGTAAAATAATCAAATAGTGGGTGTTGTTGTAAAATTTCCTTTCATCAAATAGTAGCCTTTCATTTTTCATGGATCTAATGCTATTAGGGTTCAAGATATTCTTGACCAGACATGACCAGTGAGTCCCTAAAATTCTTTCGTGGGTGTTGTTTATTTTTATATTATATTTTTAAAAATAAATAATTTGAAATGTCTTGTAAGAAGTAACTCAAGCATTTGAAAATAATATATATTGGACTTTGTAGGTTGATCATCAAATGTGTATCATAAGGTTTAAACGGTTGGATTTGTATCTCGATTATTGAAAGTGTACAATAAAGTTTAAATCATCAATGGTGATGATGTAAGTAATGAAATTAAGTATAAATAAATAAAATTAAAATAAAAGTGATAAAATCAAAGTATAAAATAATGAGACAAAATTCGATATAAAGAAATGAAATTATAATACAAGATACAACTTGATTAATTGTGCTTTTTAATACTTATCATTGATTCAGTGTTACGGAGGGGCCTACAATGATTAAAGTTCCAACTATGTGGAACTGATTTTTGGAGGTTACATCATTGCCCTTTGTGTAGGGAGTTTCAATAAACACATTTGAGCTCAATGACATGTATCCTTCCGAATACTGCAGGAGGTATTAGTGGGAACAGATCTAGGTACTTATTAAAGCTCAAAGAAAACGAGTCAATGGCTAATGAAAGCTGTACGTTAGAAATCCTGAATTTTAAAGAGAGTGATAGATTACAAGACTTTCATTACTGAAATGCAGGTTTTGCGAAATAAACTCAGTGAACCCAAATTTAGTGAAGGGTAAAATTGTCCTTTGCATTGGGCTGGATAGAGCTGGGCCTAAAGCTGCATTGAGTGCATTCTTGGCAGATGCTGTTGGGACTGTGATAGCGGATGGACTCCCCAAAGATTTCAGCCTCATTTTTCCCATGCCTGCATCTCGCCTTACTGCAGGAGATGGTAATAGAACTGCCTAGCTACTAGATCAGCTGAACAAGGTATCAATTAGCACATCTTCCTACTTTTATTTGGAGATGATTGTAAATTATATAAGTGATATGCTATAGGATTTGTACGGAATATATATACTCTGTTTTAGGTGGTGTTTGTTTTTTTGGCTTTTTGCTGAAAACCATTTAGTTTTAGAATTTAGGTTGTTTGTTTTTTTACTTTTTCATGACTTATTATAAACTTTTTACTAAATATAAAAAGCTAGAATATATGGCTTTTTCTAAATAGAAAAAATAACACAATAGTTTTTTTTACTTTTTAACACTTAATAGAAATAAAATACTACAAAAACAAACAACCTAATATTTAATACTATTAAGTATTAAGGTTCTATTTAGAATTAAGTAAAAAAACAAACGCCACCTTAGTCTTACTACATTTAAATAGTAACCCAACTGCATCGATATTGAAGAGTATTGAGGTTAATAACAAATTGGCACCATATGTACCCTCCTTCTCATCAAAGGGTCCAAACCCAACTACATTCAACCTTCTCAAGGTAGCTTATGCCATTATTCTTTATTTTCTTCTCATTTATTCCAGGGCATTTTCATCTCTGCATCATGTAAACCCAATTCAACATTTTCATCTCCCATCTGAGAAAGCATTGTGGTTTTTCTTAATCTATGTTGAGAGCAGTTACACATATCTCAGGCCAAAACACCCCTGCTTCCTCAGTTCATGGACTTTCCAGTAGCTTGACATTCATCATGACTTTGTGATCTTACTGCATGCAGCCAGATTTAACAGCCCCAGGCGGCCTGGTCACCAATTTTTCCCATCTCCGAAGTACCTGGTGATAATCGAGTAGCGCAATACAATATATTAACTGGCACGTCAATGGCTTGCCCACATGCTACTGGGGCAGCTGCCTACATCAAGTCATTTCACCCCACCTGGTCTCCTGCTGCTATTAAGTCTGGTAATGTCTAATTTTATTCCTAACCTTTAAAATTATGAAAGGGTTGATAATAATGGATCTCTGTCCTTTGTGTGTTTGTAGCTACTCCCATGAGTGATAAAAAAAAAATCCGGAAGCCGAATTTGCATATGGTGCAGGCAATATAGATCCTGGTCTGGTATATGATGCCGATGAGATTGACTATGTAAAATTTTTGTGTGGGCAAGGTTATAGTACTCGGGCTCTATGGCGTCACCGGGGGTAATTGTGTCTGTTCTGCCGCTACCAATGGAACTGTCTGGAATCTAAATTACCCTTCCTTTGCTCTTTCCAGCCTCACCAAGGAATCTGTCACTGGAATGCATGGAACCAAATTAAACCAATATTATCTTTATACTAGAAAAGCTGGAATTGGGCTTTGTTGTAACTTCTGTTATATTTTTTAAAATATTTACGAAAGTACCATTGCTTTCCTTTCATATATAGGATGGGATAATGGTAATTATCAATTAAATGCAGGTCGAAAGATGTAGTATGACAGCAACGTGTATTGTTGCCATTATGCCACCTATCATGATTTCATATACAGGAAGGCATCTTCCACAATTTCATTGAGCCTCTCTTTTTCCTTTACGTTGTTACTTTCAAATTAGAACAATTTACTTTAAGTCAGGCGATATGGATAAATCACCCGTGGGAGTGACCCAAATTCTAATTGCTACACCCGTCAACATTGACGGAAAAAATGGTGACGTATTATGGGAATCGTAATCAACTGTCGGTGGGCTGACGCAACCTTCCCACCCCCCTTTTCTCCAACACGTGAGACCTTCAATGGCAAAACAATTATATCATGCCCCTCTGGATGATATAAAACAATTATATAAAAGAATTATTTTATATCTAACACGTACCTTTGGATGCTAAAGAAATTTTATGTCAGATACATGTTTTAGTGGTATTCAAAGGCACAAAAAAGCACAATTTATAGGAATATAAAATTTATTTAAATAATTGGAGTGAGAAAAAAAATGAAAAATATTTCTCTGCTAGAAATAAGAATTCAACAATGTTAAATTGGATTTTGAGACGGTAATTTTACAAAAAAAAAGTTGGTAATAATACCCTAAAGATAAATTGAAGGGTATTAATAATGGGATGAAATTCTAATGATGAAGTCTATTGATGCTCCGACACACACTCTCTCTCTCTTTGTATAGTCTTCGAGCTTTATTCATAACTTTAACAAAATTCTTCCTCAAAAGAAGCTTATGAAGCGACAATAATAATAAAAAAGATTGAATTATTGGAAGAGATGTAAAGTAGATGTTGAATATAACTTTAACAAAATTCTTCCTCAAAAGAAGCGACAATAATAATAAAAAAGATTGAATTATTGGAAGGGATGTAAAGTAGATGTTGATGGGCATATCTTTTAATGAAAAAAAGTCTTTGGTATTATGGGGGATGACTGGTGAGTCTTTTGATTTATCCGTGCATTGCACTTTATTCTTTTATCTTTTTAAATACAAATTATTGGAAATGTCCTGGAAGGTGTAACATTAGATTAAAAGATAAAAAGGATTGGGAGGCTCATGTGTATATATGTATAGATGTCCAAGCACCACGAAGCGCGTAGCTTACCATCATCTAATGGCAAAACAAAAAAACTCCTTTCTGTGGTTTCTCCTTCTCAGTCTCATCTGCAGTCTGCTCAGCACCCACAGTACTGCAGCAGCTTCCGAGGATGATGTTCGAAAGGCAATAAACACCCATCTCTCTCTTGCTTTCTCTTAATTAATGGCTTGGTCAATATTCCATGAACCATACATGCATGCATGGCGGAAAAATTAAGATTAATCTTGCGCTGAAAATCATGCTTGAGTAGTGTTAATAAACTGGATTTGCACCAAACATGTTGTGGATGCAGGAGTATATTGTGTACATGGGTGCCAAGCCTGCCGGAGATTTGTCGGCGTCTGCCATTCACACCAACATGCTGGAGCAAGTCTTTGGCAGGTCAGAATTCACCTTTTGTTTTTTTGTTTTTGTTTTTTTATTTATTACATATATGGTACCATTTTCCCCATGGAATGCCTTTTCAGTGGTAGGGCATCAAGTTCTCTAGTTCGCAGTTACAAAAGGAGTTTCAATGGATTTGTAGCGAAGCTAACAGAGGAGGAAATGCAGCAAATGAAAGGTGCGTGGGTGGGTTTAAATCTTTCTTTAATTGAAGTTTCTCATGCATGTAATGGCTACAAAATTAACTGTAACTTTGGAGTTTCAGGCATGGACGGGGTGGTCTCGGTTTTCCCTAACGAAAAGAAACAGCTCCACACAACTAGGTCGTCGGATTTCGTGGGGTTTCCCCGACAAGTTAAAAGAACAAGTTTTGAAAGCGACATTATCATAGGAGTGCTTGACACTGGAATATGGCCAGAGTCTGACAGCTTCGATGATAAAGGATTTGGCCCACCGCCAAGGAAATGGAAGGGCACTTGCCACGGGTTTTCCAATTTCACTTGCAACAAGTAAATCTCACTCGCAACAGAGTGTCTAAATACCCTGTTACAAAAGTTTAAATACTATCCTTATTCCTTAACAAAACTTTCCACTGATGTTATTGCAGTAAAATTATTGGAGCCAAGTACTATAAGAGCGATGGAAAATTTAGCCTAAAAGATTTGCATTCCCCAAGAGATTCAGAAGGCCATGGGACACACACTGCGTCAACTGCGGCAGGGGATTTAGTCAGCATGGCAAGTCTAATGGGCTTTGGTTTAGGAACCGCACGGGGTGGGGTTCCATCAGCTCGGATAGCTGTGTATAAGACGTGTTGGTCTGATGGCTGTCATGATGCTGATATTCTTGCAGCATTTGATGATGCAATTGCTGATGGGGTTGATATAATATCTATTTCAGTTGGGGGTAAAACTCCCCAGAAATATTTTGAAGATTCTGCTGCAATCGGAGCTTTTCATGCAATGAAAAATGGGATACTAACATCAACTTCTGCCGGTAACGAGGGACCTCTCCTTGTTTCCGTCACAAATGTCTCGCCATGGTCTCTTTCCGTGGCTGCTAGCACCACATATCGGAAGTTCTTGACCAAGGTGCAACTGGGTGACAGGAAGGTTTATAAAGTAAGCTTGCTCACACTTTGGACTAATAACCATCACTTTCAAATATCATTTATTAAAGTAATTAGATTTCAACTACGTGGAGCTGATTTTTGGAGGTGGAGGTTATATCATTGCCTTTTGTGTAGGGAATTTCGATAAACACATTTGAGCTCCATGGCATGTATCCTTTGATTTATGGTGGGGATGCCCCGAATACTAGAGGAGGTTTTAGAGGGAACACATCCAGGTACTTATTATTATAGAAAGAAAAATAATTAATTGAAAATGAAAGTCGTATGTTAGAAATCCTGAATTTTAAAGTGTGTGTGATAGATTACAGGACTTTCATCACTGAAATGCAGGTTTTGCCAAATAAACTCACTGAACCCAAATTTAGTGAAGGGTAAAATTGTCCTTTGCATTGGGCATCGTGGTGGGTCTGAAGCAGCATGGAGTGCATTCTTGGCAGGTGCCGTTGGGACTGTGATAGTGGATGGACTCCAACTCCCCAGAGATTTCAGCCGCATTTATCCCTTGCCTGCATCTCGCCTTAGTGCAGGAGATGGTAAAAGAATTGCCTACTACATCAGCTCAACAAGGTATCAATTTACACAGCTTCCTACTTTTATTTGGAGATGACTGTAAATTATACAAGTGATATGCTTTAGAATTTGCACGACATATATGTACTCAGTCTTAGTCTTACTACATTTAAACAGTAACCCAACTGCATCGATTTTGAAGAGTATTGAGGTTAATGACACATTGGCCCCATATGTACCCCCCTTCTCATCAAGGGGTCCAAACCCAATTACACACGACCTTCTCAAGGTAGCTTATGCGATTATTCTTGATTTTTTTCTCATTTATTCTATTACATTTTCATTTCTATATCATGTAAACCCAATTCAACATTTTCATCTCCCATTTGAGAAAACATAGGGTTTTTTTTCTTAATCTATGTTGAGAACGGTTACACACATCTCAGGCCAAAAGACCCCTTTTCCTTAGTTCATAAAGACTTTCTAGAAGCTCGACATTCATGATGACTTTGCGATCTTACTGCATGCAGCCAGATTTAACAGCCCCAGGTGTACACATTCTGGCTGCTTGGTCACCAATTTCTCCCATCTCTAAGGTACCTGGCGATAATCGAATAGCGGAATACAATATAGAATCCGGCACGTCAATGGCTTGCCCACATGCTACTGGGGCAGCTGCCTACATCAAGTCATTTCACCCCACCTGGTCTCCTGCTGCTATTAAGTCTGCTCTTATGACTACTGGTAATGACTGAATTTTATTCCCGGCCTTTCAAATTATTAAAGAAGGTGATAGTAATGGATCTTAGTCCTTTGTGTGTTTTGTAAGCAGCTACTCCCATGAGTGCTAGAAAGAATCCGGAAGCCGAATTCGCATATGGTGCAGGCAATATTGATCCTGTAAGGGCTGTGCACCCTGGTCTAGTGTATGATGCCGATGAGATTGACTTCGTAAATTTTTTGTGCGGAGAAGGATATAGTGTTCAGAATCTACGGCTAGTCACCGGGGATCATAGTGTCTGTTCTAAAGCTACGAATGGAACCGTTTGGGATCTAAATTACCCGTCCTTTGCTCTTTCCATCCCCTACAAAGAATCAATCGCTCGCACGTTCAAAAGGAGTGTCACAAATGTTGGATTACCAGTATCCACATATAAAGCAACTGTTATTGGTGCCCCAAAGGGACTCAAAATCAACGTTAAACCAAACATTTTATCATTCACATCCATCGGGCAGAAACTATCTTTTGTGTTGAAGGTTGAAGGACGGATAGTTAAAGACATGGTCTCTGCTTCGTTAGTGTGGGATGACGGTTTGTATAAAGTGAGGTCCCCTATTATTGTGTATGCAGTCCAATAAAATTCCAAGAGCCTGGCGTTTTGTACCAGTGGAATTGTGGCATCTATCATATTGAACTAAATGATGTGGTATCTATATAAGATGGAAATAAATGATAATATTCAGGATCGGTTGTATTACCTGTCCATACGGGCTATTGGATCGAATACCAAATCGCATGAGCCACTTGAACGGCCGGTAGACCCCAAGTTTTTTTTCTTTTTACCCTCCTAGCCACTTTTTTCTTGGGCCCACCTCTGTTGGTTTTCAGTTTTTACTCTCCCCAGAGCCCAGCTTTTCTTTTTGCTCCCCCTAGGCCCTTTTCTCGGGGGCCCACCGCATCTTAATCCCTCTTTTTTGGTTCGTGTTTTTTTTTTTTTGCCCTCACCAACCCAAAATTGGAGTTTTAGGGACATTGGTTGAAATTATTGCCAAAACATACTTTTAAATTATAATCAAATAAAAATTTCATAATTACTCTAATTTTTTCCAAATATGCACTTAAATAATAATAATAAAAAATAAGAGCTTCATAATATATATATATATATATATATATATATATAAATCTTTATTGTTGAAAGTACATGTACAAGATTTCATTATGAATGACAACGGGGTTTGGGACATGTCATAGAGATCTTGTATTTTGGCTCATGCGCTTCCACTCGATCTTTATTTTATTTGGTAAAAATTTGATTTTTAGAAAAAGACTTGGAGTCGTCACTTATTTTTATTTTATTTTTTTTAAGGGAAAAACAAAATAAGAAAAAAAACCTTAAGTGTGACTCCTGAAGGAAAAACAGATCTGTGAAGAAAAAAAACCAGGTTTGGGTCTGGAAGTCGGGTTACTTATTGAGAAGGTACGGTGGTGAGTTATAGCACTCCTCTAAGCCCATATACATACGGCCTCTACAAAACGAATTAAGGGAATTGTGACAATTAATTAATTAATTAATTATGGATACCAAGAAAAATAATTAATGTACAAGTCATGATGGAAATCAATATATACAAAAACAATGATGAAATCTAATTACAAAAATATACCAAATGAATAATAAGAGAATTATGCAAAATGCTTTATTGAATTAAATAAATAAAAGATATTAAAAAAAGTTTTAAAGAAATTTCGAGGGATTTTATTAAAAATGATTTTGAATTAATGATTTCAATTTATTTACTTAAAAAAAAAAAGAATAAGTTTATTTTCTCAATTTCATTTGTATTCAATTTCTAAAAAAAAAAAAAAAAAAAAAGCTATTTACACTTATGGTATTCAAAGAATTTATTACAAAATTTCAATTTGGGTACAAAAATTATTTTTACTTGCTTTTACTAGAAAATAATGAATTTTTACAATTATATTTACAAAAGTATTTAGATTCATTTTCATTTAAAAAAAGTGATTTTTATAAATTATTTAAAATGACATAACCTTATTTGCAAAATAAATTTTAATTAAAAAAGAAAAATAAGGATTTAAATCCTCTATTTTTGAAAAACACTTTTAATCCCATTTTAATTAAGGAAAAAGAATTCGTTTGAAAAAATATTTTTAGACAATTTTATTAAAAATTAATTTTTGGAACAACTTTATTTATGAAACAATTTTTGGACAATTTTTATTAAACAAAGAAATTTTTGAACAATGTCATTAAAAACAATTTTTCGAATTCTATTAAAAATAATTCTTTTTTGGATTTTTCTAAATGCATTTTTCTGAATTTTTATAAATAATAAAAAAACTTTCTTTTATTAAAAAGAATATTTTAAAATTAGTATTTTATTAGAATATATTTACTGAATTCTTCCTCTCATTTAAACAAAATTTCCAATTTGTTTGATGTTCAATTCTGTACACACTTAATAAATATATACGAACAAATATTTACAAGAACTAATTAAAATAAAACCAAATAAAAGTGGGAAATAAAATATGTACCCAAATAAACTTACAACAAGCTCCACGTGTCATCAATTTGTACTCAACCAATAAGATTGCAGAATGGGTCCATGCAAAAACAAAAATAACACAAATGTAAATATCCAGAGATATATAAAATCTCAAACAAATATTCAAACCCAAATTTCAATTTCAAATTAGTCTCATAAATTTCGTCAATTAAAATGAGCCCAAATTACTATAGGTCTTAACCCAGAACATCCAAATTAATAACCAAAGATACAAACACAATCAACCAAACCTAAAATTGGATAAATTAAAATAAATTATACTAGACCTAAATTTAATATTCCATAATCTAAGCCTAGTTTAATATACACCACAATTGTCCTATGTCCAAATTAAACAATTCAAATTGGTCAAGTCCATATCAAATATTCAAATAATCCAACAAATCTCATCCACATTATGAGTCCCAAAATTCACATCAATTAACATGCCCACATAAAAAAATATATGGTCAAGAGAAATAATATTTCAAGCATAATCCAATAAGCCCAAACAAATAACTACTTAACAATAAGCCCAAGTCCAAATAAACAATATGCAATTGATATAATCCAAATATTCTCAAATTAATCACCAAATACAATATACCCACAAACCCAAATTAACAAATTTCAAATTAATTCACTAACAATAAATTAAATCAAATTACGTATTAATATACCAATAACAAATTAACCCCAAATTTCATATTAATTCAACAATCCAAATTTTACAAACAACAATTACTATTAAAATAAAATAAAATAACAACAATAACAATAACAATAATAATAATAATAATAATAATAATAATAATAATAATAATAATAGAAAATGAGTGATATGGGGAAGTAAAAGAATGAGAGAAAAAGGGAGGGGTCATCGGCCGGCAAGGCTCGTCTGCGGCGATTGGCCGGAGACCCTACCGGCGATAGTGAGATTGATGGCTTTTTGAAAAACAAATAATAATAATAATAATAATAATAATAATAATAATAATAATAATAATAATAATAATAATAATAATAATAATAATAATAATAATAATAATAAATTAAAAAGAAAAAAATAATAATATGAAAATGGGGGATGAAGGGCACTAGGAATGACGTCGGCTTGGAGTTGAGTGGTAGTGTGTGGGAAGTTGGGGAGGAAAAGTGGAGAAAAAAAGGAAAAGGAAAAAATAAAAATAAAAATGGGCGCCGACGTTTGTGGAGAAAAAATGGAGAAAATGGGGGGATGAAAATAAAAAGAAGTGAATCGGGGGCGCTTGCTGAGAATAGGAGTGGAGTTGCTGAGAATGGGAAAAGAGAGAAAAAAAAAATTGGGGGGCCGGCCGTTTTTCCCGAGATGGGA
Source organism: Vitis amurensis (assembly GCA_037355405.1). NCBI lineage: Eukaryota > Viridiplantae > Streptophyta > Magnoliopsida > Vitales > Vitaceae > Vitis > Vitis amurensis. Next base: position 154,674 of record CM074688.1, on the reverse strand, counting down.
GAGAGAGAGGGGAAAGAGGAGAGAGCAAGGGAAAAAATGGGGGGGGAAAGGAAATTTTTTTGGGGAAGAAAGAGAAGAATGGGAGGGAAAAAAGAAAGGAAAAGAAAAGAAAATATAAATAAAAATAATAAAAAGGGAGATATGAGAATGGTGGCCGATGGTGAGGAGAGAGAAGAAGTGGGTAGGTGGAGGAGAAAGGAAGAGAGAGGCGAGAGAAAATAAAAATAAAAATAAATAAAATAGAATATAATAAAATAAAAGTAACAGTAATAAAATAAAAATAAAATAATAAAAACTATTAAATGGCGAGTGGGCCAAAAAAACACATGTAATTGGAATTTAAAATTTATTGACAAAATTGAGCTCAAAATTAATGTAAAAATAAAATTGGGACAAATTTTGGGGTCTACACATTCATATCCGATTCTCATCCGCAATTACACAGTTATTTCCCATCCTCGGCAACCCAGGTTAGGGCAGATTGATTAGTTTCCATCCCCGTTAACAAAATGATTAATAACTTCATCCCTACCTCAACCCGTCTCAGATGTCCATTGAACCCTAACCCTAGCTGATCATACCTAAATGCACTTTCCTTTCATTGCAAAATAACAAGATTATGATAATATATCAATTATGAAAAAATAATAGCAAAGTTCAAATTAACACCACAACAATCTATAATCTTAAGCCCATAATTAGTTTATATGATTGAAAATTAATGCAAAATGAAAAAAATAAAAATAAATTATCTAAACAATTCACAAGAGAATATAATGAACAATGAACCAAACGGGAACATGGGTCAACATTAGTCATGGATTTGAATCCCTCTTTAGGCCAATCTTTGAACCAAGACTTCATCAAATTCACTACTTCAAAGGCTTTTGCGTTCCTCTTGAGTTGTGCTCTCAAACAAAGACTTAAAGTTGATGTTATGGATGTTTGTGTTATACATATTTAGGGCAAGGAGATTGGTGCCTATGACTAGTTTGATGTTGCAATAGAGGAGTTGTAGGCATTGAGGCTAAACTAAGAACCAAAGGGAATTGATTTCAGAGTATTTCAGTTGGTGTGAGGGAGGAAGAAGAAGTGGTATTGATTTTGGAGATAGGGTTTTAGGCAGTGCATCAAAGGAAGAAGAAGAAGAAGAAACGGTTGTTGAAATTAGAACAAATAAGAAGAATGAAGTGTATATATATATATATATATTGGGAGGTTTTTGACATTTTACTAGTAGTTAAAGAATAATTTTGTAAATTTATATTCAAGGTAGAGCGGGACGGGTTGGAACAAAATCCATACCCATCCCAAACCCAATTCAAGGTTTTAAAATATCCCCAAACCTGACCTATACCCGTTTTTTATATTTCATACCCATCCCAATAGGGGCGAAGCAGGGCGGATTACCTGGGTAGCCCACAAAACTGTCATCCCTAGATTTCATGCCTTTTTTCTCTCTTTATTTTATTAATTTATAATTTTAAAAATATTCAAATACTTTTTAGTTTTTAATTCTACATATATACTTATTTAGAAAATTTGAAATTAAAAATATACTAATCTTCAAGAGGAGTGAGTAAAATTAATCTTATTAAACAAACCAAGATCACTTAAATATGCACAAATCATACCATGAAAATAACCTAAAAATATTTTAAAAGAACTTTTGAAAATGTTTTTTTTTGGTAATTTCAAAACAAATTTATAATTAAATTTGAATAAAAATTATTTTATTAAAAATGTTGTCTTGCATTTTTTGGTTCCCTTGTCATGATTATTTATTAATTTGTAATTTAAAATTCTTTTTATAGTTTTTTTTTACTCTTAAAAGACAAGATAAAGGACTAATAACTCAATTTTGTTTCATCCAAATTTGAAAAAAAAATTTATATATATATATATATATATAAAGATTATTGACTGTTAAGATTAAATGCTTATAATATGTCAATCACTAAGATAATAAAAAATAAACAAACCTCTGCTATGCACTCTATCCACCATACATTTGTATTGATTTTATGAGTGATGTATACAACAATTTCTTGTGAATATGTACAAAGCATTGTCCTATAAATTTGTTTTAGGATGATTAATTTCACTTAATTCTCAAGAAATGGAAAGACCATTCTTAGTGTTTACTTTGTATTCACAATTAAAAAGAATGCATGGAACATATAAAAAGGAATACATTCTCTATTTTAAAGGAATGAGTTTCTTCTCCCACATCCATCAGAAATTGACAATGTGGAATCATTTTTACTAGTCATCCATGTACAAAACATTTACATAGATTGTGAAAGACATTTTGGATATGAAAAAACAATGTACATCAAGTAAGGACCCCATTGTTATGTTTGCCCTCATATAAAATTCAAAAATCTTTATGTTGGTATCAAAGTATTGGAGTTGTAATATCTATAAAATTTAAAATAAATGGTGTAACATCAATAAGATGGAAACAAAAGAGAAAATTGTAAGCTTATAATATTAAGGAAATTTGGAATTAATTTTAAAATAAAATGGGTGTCATTAATTATTTGATTAGTTTTTTGTACATGATATGGAGGGTTGTTTCTCAGCATGACACATTGCTTATTGATAGGATATGTGAATATTAGTTGTGGATTAGTACCTGAGCCAGCTCGAGGTCGATAGTGGTGTTATAAAATTTTCAAAAAATGACTCATATATGTAGCCTTCCTCTATTCTATCTTTTTCTCAAATTTTCTAATAAATATATAGATCACATTACAAATCATGTAATAATACAATCTCCTACATAGTTTAATCAATGTAAGTTATAAGCTGATAAAAAATCAATACTCCTAGTATAGGAAATAATGAGTTATTCATAAATACAAATCTTATTCTATAACTAAATAAAAAATAGAAATTAAAGAACAATAAAGAGAAAAAAACATGCAAATATAAGGTAGAAAATCTTTAAGGAGATAAAAACCATGGACCAATCTTAATCACAATATCTACTATAAAGGAGATGTCCAGAATCAATTCATTTTAAGTGAAATTTTCTCACTTTTGATTTAAAACTAGTGATGATAATGGGATTAGTTTTTTTAATACTCAGCATGCTTCAATCTTTAATGAGACAAAGTTTAAAACTAAAATAAATAAATTAAGAGTGGATTTGAGATTTTTTTTTTTTAACTCGAGGCAAGTTTGGGTATTGTCTTCTCCAATAGTTTAATTTAAAAATTTATTTTTCACATTTTAATATATAAAATAAAAAAGTTACTTTCCAAAAAATTATAATATTTATTTATTTTTAATGTAATATTTAAAAAAAAAAATTAAAATAAAAAATATTTTAACAAATAAAAATTTATCAAGACAAGTATAAGAAATTCTTATACCTACATCTCTTCATTTAAATTTTTTTATTGGGATGAGGATAAAAGTTAATTGATTTATGTAAATAGAACGAGGCTCGAACAGAGGTAACCTTTCTTGAACTCATCCATTGTCATCTCTATTCAAAACTACAAACTTTCCCTAAAAACAAACATACCCCTAAATTTGGCAAAGCATTTGAAGATCCTCCAAAATTAGTAAAGATTTATAGATCAAGGTATATATATATATATCTACCATCTTAAATCAATTATCAATTCTTTATCCATCCTTAATCATGACGACTTTTGAAATGATAAAGTGGGGAGAATTTGAAACATTTAAGCTGAGGGTATACAATAAAATTTTTGATGTGAAATTGCCAACACATAAAGAAGCTCAAAAGATCAATTTTTAACCATCTTTCCATGACCGAACGACAAAGCTGGTACTGATAGGAGACATATAGTTGTGATCAGAAGCATGAGAAAGACTAATGAGTCATTCATAAATAATCTTGAAAGTTTAGAATATTTAAAAATCGAATCACTGGAATGTAACATCTTAGATGAATAAATCCTATGCTAGAAATATATATATATAATTCTGAAATAGATAGAATTAGCGTAAATATAGAAGTGAAAAATTTTATAAATTGCACAAAATTTACATGATTGAAAATTTTTGAGACTTTTGATAGTTCTTCCATTAATATGGTTCCTATAATTTTTTTTTTCAAGAAATTGTGATATGTTAGACTTTTTTTTAATTAATTTTTTTATGATGGAGATATAAGAAAGAGTTAGCATTAATTTATAACATAGAAATTAAGGAGAAAATAGTAATGCAGCATTGAACTTTAGGATTTTGTGAATAAGCATGAATCAATTTTAGTCTCAGCGTAAATTAAAGTGCATATTCATGTAAGTCGCAACTCAGTATAATGTGACAAGTGTTACCTAGTTATTGCATGTCATTATGATAATATACTTCCAGGACTTCATCAATATATTACAACCCAACTAGGATTGAATTTGTTGTATTTCTCGTATAAAAGCCTATTCACGTACGGTGCATGCAAGTGAAAGCAATTGGGCAACATGGTATCTTCTCTTTCACGATGGCCTCTCTTTATTGTTAATCCCAAAAAATAAAAATAAAATACAAGATTTTTAATATAATTTAATGATTAATGTAATACCATGTCTATAGAGTACATTAACATTCAACAATCTATTAATCAAAATGAAAGATAAGAGTTATAATAATAAAGTTTTCGAAAAAATCTCTCAATTATTGTTACACTCTCTAAAAACAAAACCTTAAACATAAAATGTTAAAACTCAATCGGTTGAATTGGTTGAGCAATAATAAACCTAACTGCTAATAGTTAGTTAACTGATTAAATCTTACACTTAAAACTTGCATTTTATCTTAATATACCATTTAACCCTAATTTCCTTATATTTCATTATATCAAAATTACAAATTAGGAGGTTTATTCTTATCTTCTTGTATACCTTGTGAAGTGGGTTTAATTGTGGGGTACATTTGAGGGAAAAAAAAAAAAAATTTCTAAGTAGGTATCACTTAGGATTTACCAAATGTGTAGTATCACTTATGGTTTGTCAAGTCTGGGGTATTAGGGAGTTCAAGAGAGAGACATCTCTTAAGGAAAATTATTGGTGCGCGTTAGATCCGGTTAATACAAATATAAAACTTAAAGGTTTGTGTTGGAAGCTTTGTTAATAGAACTCTTATTTGATTAGAGTTTGAGGAGAGTGGATGTAAGTCAAGATTTAACCACTAAAAATCTTAAGCTCAAATTCTCTCGATTCCTACTTTTTTTACTTTATATGTAATTATTTTTCATTATATTTGTTATATATATTGCCCAATTTAGTACCCTTTAAAGTGATTATGTTGGGTTGGTTTTGCTAAAATTCTACTCTAAAAAATAATTTATTTATTTATTTATTAGGGATACGATGAACTTATGTATGGCACAAAATTTTTCAAAATATTTATATTTTGAATTATTTTTGGGAATATTTTATGCAAAAACACCAAAAATATCTAAAAATTATTTTTAAAATATACTTTATATATTTTCAAACAAATTCCTAAAAATCTATTTTTAATTAAAAATTTATGAATATTCTTTTTTAATTAGAAAATTGTTTATATTTTAAAGAATAGAAAGAAATAATTCTCAAACATATCCAAAATCCTTTAGAATAATGAATTAACAAAAGGGATAAGTATCTTTTCTCACGTTGATATGAAAATAACCACAAAATAAAAAATCTCTAAAAACAATTCAAAATTTAGATATCTACTAATCAAAGACAATACTTATATTATTAGAAAGTAATACTTAAATGGTTAAAGATGATATCTTTAACTAAAATATGAATAAAATTCTAATTATTTTTAAGAAATTTGAATTTTATAAACTGAGTTGTATTTTTTTATTTTTTATTTTATGACAGCATGGAAACTCATTTTCACTATATATATATTCCATCATTGCTGCTTATTTTATTGATGATTGGTGATGTATGGGGGGAGTCATAATCAACTTTATGTTAGCTGGCACACAACATGTGACTCGGGTACCTGATAATTAAATGAGAGGACATTATACAAAGCATAAAATTTCTTAATTCTATTTTTGATTTCCGAAAAATTTAAAGACAAAAAGAAAATTAAAACTAATAAATTATTTCTATTTTTTATTTAAATATATTTTATTTTTATTTAAAAATTAAAAATTAAATAATTTTAAAATATGTAATTTTTAATTGATCTTAATTATATTTAATTTTTTTTATTACATAAAGGAATTTTTTCTTTCATGTACAATAATTTGAAGCTAGTGCTCTTCTTTCAACCCATAATTGGGATTGGACTCCAATTAGTGTATGCCCCACCATTCCTACACTCCATCCTCATCTTGACCACTTTCATAAAAGTCCTATGGCCAAGCTCCACTTTTTGAAAAGGAAGAGCCTCTTACGGAAAAAAGTTGTGTGAAAAGGATCTTTTACGTTGAAAACATGTTTTAGTGGTGATGAAAGGCACAAAAATGCAGGATTCCTGGGAAAGATATAAAATTTATGTAAAAATATTTGTTGGGTGATAGTTGATTTTTCTTTAGCTAGTTTGTGATATAAAAAAGAAAATGGAAATAAAAATTTCCACAAAAAAAAAAGAAGTGAGAAAATGAGAAAAAATGAAAATAAATTCATTTTTCTACTAGATAATAAGATAAAATATTGTTAAAGAACCTAATGGTCACCGATTCAAGTCCCCTCAGGGTCACTGGAAGTTTATCCCGTTGTTAATTTCAGGACCCGTGAGATTAGTCGAGGTACGCGTAAGCTGGCCCGGACATCCATGGTTATAAAAGAAAAAATAACATTATTAAAGAGGATTAATTTTGAGACGGTACTTAAAAAAAATAAAATGGTAATAATACCTTGCAAAGAAATCAAATAAAGCTAATAATGGAATGAAATTCTAAAGAGATGAATGAAATTCTAAAGATGAAGATTATATTTGGTTGTAAGGAAAATATAAAAAAAGAAAAATAAAGAGAAAAATTAAAAGAAAAAAATAAATAAATTATTTTATATGTTATTTTAAATTTATTTTACTTATTTTAATTTTTTTATATAAAGATTAAATAATTTTAAAATATAGAAATTTTTAACTAGTTTTAATTATATTTTATATTTTTTAATATATTTTTACAACAAAATCAAATAGGAGAAAATAGTTTTAAATTTTTTTTTCTTTAATGGATACTTTTTTGGGAATCAAATGTAGCGGAAGTTTAATGTGATGATTGATACTTTCTCCCTTTGTTTATAATGTTTGAACTTCATCCACAACTTTAATAAAATTCTTTTTCAAAAGAAGCTATCATGAAAAAGATAGAATTCTTGAAAGAGGTGTAAAGTAGATGTTGATGTGAAAGTGTCTTTTAGTCGAGCAGCCTTTGCTATTGTGGTTGACATGTGGTGTCGCCATTTGATTCAATGGGGCATCGCTTTTTATTCCTGCATTTGGTTTTTTTAGACTATAAATTATTAGAATGTCTAGGAAGGTGTAACGTAAGATTAAAAGAGAGAGGGTTGGAGGACTCAAGTATGTATCATGTATGTATAAATGTCCAAGCACCACAAAGCGCATAGCTGACCCTACAATGGCAAGACCAAAAAACTCTCGTCTGTGGTTTCTCCTTCTCAGTCTCATCTGCAGTCTGCTCAATACGCACAGCACTGCAGCAGCTTCGGAGGATGATGGTCGAAAGGCAATAAACACCCACCTCTCTCTTGTTTGTTCTTAATGGCTTGGTCAATATTCCATGAAAATTAAGATAAATCTTGTGTTGAAAATCATGGTTGAGTCCTTTTGATTCCTCCGTGCATTTCTCTTTATTCCTTTCATCTTTTTAAATACAAATTATTGGAAATGTGCTGGAAGGTGTAACATTAGATTAAAAGAGAGAGAGAGGAGATTGGAAGGCTCCAGTATATATATGTATACATGTCCAAGCACCACGAAGCGCATAGCTTACCATCATCTAATGGCAAGACAAAAAAACTCTTCTCTGTGGTTTCTCCTTCTCAGTCTCATCTGCAGTCTGCTCAGCACCCACAGTACTGCAGCAGGTTCCGAGGATGATGTTCGAAAGGCAATAAACACCCATCTCTCTCTTGCTTTTTCTTAATTAATGGCTTGGTCAATATTTCATGAACCCATACATGTATGCATGGCGGAAAAATTAAGATTAATCTTGCGCTGAAAATCATGGTTGAGTAGTGTTAATAAACTGGATTTGCACCAAACATATTGTGGATGCAGGAGTATATTGTGTACATGGGTGCCAAGCCTGCCGGAGATTTCTCGGCATCTGCCAGTCACACCAACATGCTGCAGCAAGTCTTTGGCAGGTCAGTATTTCTTTCTTCATTATTTATTGTGGATTTTCACCTTTTTTTTCCCCCAAAACTCTACTAGATCGGTGATACACCTTTTTTTTTTTTCCCAAAAGGAGGAAAGGAATGGAACGAAGGGGGATTTGAACCCCCAAAACCTCATGTTTACGATAGGCTTTTGTTGAATAAATGTACATATTATATATAGTATAAATAAATTAATTTTGGTTATTGTGACTTCTATATAATAATTACATATAAAATAAATATTAATTTGTGAATAAAATGATCAAAATTTTAAAATAAAAAATACTTATACAAATTATCATTATTAAGTTATTAAATATATCCAAATTAAATGAATATATATAAAATATGTTTTCAAGTTATAAACATTATTATTAAATATCATATATCATCATTTACTTTATATCATTTAATATAATTAAATTAAATAGATTATAATTTTGATATTAAATATATTTTTAAATTAGACATATTATAGTCGAATATGATAATGTTATTATAAAATAATATTTGATATAATTTAATAATAAATATACATTTATAAAATTCATATTTTTTTTATCAATGTATATGATATTATTATCAAATATGATAAATTATATCATGCATATATCAAAATTTTCAATAAAATAACTTAAAATGTCTATTATATTTTTAATTAAATTTCTATAATGTTTTTTTTACATTTCTATGAATTTTGATTAATTTTAGGTTTATCGATATTTTTTTCAAAATATCCACGATATATCCTAGATATATCCGATATATCCTAGATATATCCGATATATCCGTAAAATCTAAATACTGATATATCCTTAATTACCGATATTGTAATCCTTGGTGGTACCTAACTTTCCACATGAATGCTTTCGTAGCAGTAGGGCATCAACTTCTCTGGTCCGCAGTTACAAAAAGAGTTTCAATGGATTTGTAGCGAAGCTAACAGAGGAGGAAATGCAACAAATGAAGGGTGGGTAGGTGGGTTTGATTCTTTCTGCAATTGAAGTAACTCAGCGTGTTATGGCTACAAAATGAACTTTAACTTTGGAGTTTCAGGAATCGATGGGGTGGTCTCGATTTTCCCTAACGAAAAGAAACAGCTCCATACAACTAGGTCCTGGGATTTCGTGGGGTTTCCCCAACAAGTTAAAAGAACGAGTTTTGAAAGCGACATTATCATAGGAATGTTAGACACTGGAATATGGCCGGAGTCTGACAGCTTCGATGATGAAGGATTTGGTCCACCGCCAAGGAAATGGAAGGGCACTTGCCATGGGTTTTCCAATTTCACTTGCAACAAGTAAATCTTAATGACAAAGTGTCTAAATACCCAGCTACAAATGTTGAAATAATATCCTTAACAAAAGTTTCAATTATGTCACTGCAGTAAAATTATTGGAGCCAAGTACTACCGGAGCGATGGAGAATTTGGCCGAGAAGATTTACGATCCCCAAGAGATTCACTCGGCCATGGGACACACACTGCATCAACTGCGGCTGGGGGCTTAGTTAGCATGGCAAGTCTAATGGGCTTTGGTTTGGGAACTGCACGGGGTGGGGTTCCATCAGCTCGGATAGCTGTGTATAAGATATGTTGGTCTGATGGCTGTCATGGTGCTGATGTTCTTGCAGCATTTGATGACGCAATTGCTGATGGGGTTGATATAATTTCTATTTCAGCTGGGAGTTCCACACCCAGTAATTATTTTGAAGATCCAATTGCAATTGGAGCTTTTCATGCAATGAAGAATGGGATACTAACATCAACTTCTGCTGGTAACGAGGGACCTCGCTTTATTTCCATCACAAATTTCTCCCCATGGTCGCTTTCCGTGGCTGCTAGCACCATAGACCGAAAGTTCTTTACCAAGGTGAAACTAGGTGACAATAAGGTTTATAAGGTGAGTAAGCTTGCTTACCCTTTGGACTAATAACCATCACATACAAATATCATCTATTAAAGTAATTAAATTACCACTATGTAGAACTGATTTTTTGGAGGTGGAGGTTATATCGTTGCCCTTTGTGTAGGGATTTTCGATAAATACATTTGAGCTCAATGACATGTATCCTTTGATTTATGGTGGGGATGCCCCGAATACTAGAGGAGGTTTTAGAGGGAACACATCCAGGTGCTTATTATTATAGAAAGAAAAATAATTAATGGAAAATGAAAGCAGTTAGAAATCCTGAATTTTAAAGCATGTGTGATAGTTTACAAGACTTTTGTTACTGAAATGCAGGTTTTGCAAAATAAAATCATTGAACCCAAATTTAGTGAAGGGTAAAATTGTCTTTTGCGATGGCAAGGGTAGTGGGAAAGCTGCATTCTTGGCAGGTGCCATTGGGACTTTGATGGTGGATAAACTCCCCAAAGGTTTCAGCAGCAGTTTTCCCTTGCCTGCATCTCGCCTTAGTGTAGGAGATGGTAGAAGAATTGCCCACTACATCAATTCAACAAGGTATCATTTAACACATCTTTTTACTTTTATTTGGATATGATTGTAAATTATGTAAGTGATATGGTTTAGGATTTGTACGGCATATATATATACTCAGTCTTAGTCTTACTACATTTAAACAGTGACCCAACTGCATCGATATTGAAGAGTATTGAGGTTAATGACACATTGGCCCCATATGTACCCCCCTTCTCATCAAGGGGTCCAAACCCAATTACACACGACCTTCTCAAGGTAGCTTATGCGATTATTCTTGATTTTCTTCTCACTTATTCCACGGCATTTTCATCTCCCATTTGAGAAAGCATAGATGTTTTTCTTAATCTATGTTGAGAATAGTTGATAAAGACTTTCCAAAAGCTTGATATTCATGATGACTTTGTGATCTTACTGCATGCAGCCAGATCTAACATCCCCAGGTGTACACATTGTGGCTGCCTGGTCACCAATTTCTCCCATCTCTGATGTAAAAGGTGATAATCGAGTAGCGCAGTACAATATAATAACCGGCACGTCAATGGCTTGCCCACATGCTACTGGGGCAGCTGCCTACATCAAGTCATTTCACCCCACCTGGTCTCCTGCCGCTATTAAGTCTGCTCTTATGACCACTGGTAATGCCTAAATTTTATTCCCGACCTTTCAAATTATGAAAGAGGTGATAATAATTGATCTTAGTCCTTTGTGTGTTTTGTATGCAGCTACTCCCATGAGTGCTAAAAAAAATCCACAAGTCGAATTTGCATATGGTGCAGGCAATATTGATCCTATAAAGGCTGTACACCCTGGTCTAGTGTACGATGCCAATGAGATTGACTTCGTAAATTTTTTGTGTGGGCAAGGCTATACTGCTAAGGCTCTGCGGCAAGTCACCGGGGATCATAGTGTCTGTTCTAAAGCTACAAATGGAACCGTTTGGAATCTAAATTATCCTTCCTTTGCTCTTTCCACCTTCAACAAAGAATCTATTGTTGGCACGTTCAACAGGAGTGTCACAAATGTTGGATTAGCCGTGTCCACATATAAAGCAACTATTATTGGTGCCCCAAAAGGACTCAAAATCAAAGTGAAACCAAACATTTTATCATTCACATCCATCGGTCAGAAACAATCCTTTGTGTTGAAGGTTGAAGGACGGATAGTTGAAGACATAGTCTCTACTTCTTTGGTGTGGGATAACGGTGTACATCAGGTGAGGTCACCCATTGTTGTGTATGGCGTCGAATAAAATTCGACAAGCCTGCTGTTGGTACGAAGCATAAGAGTTGTGGTATCTATCATATTGAAAGAAAAGATGTATCTATACAATATGGAAATAAATGAAAAAAAAAAAATCAATGTTATTAATGTTTCTAAAGCTTGATCGGATCGGTTGTGTCACTGGTCTAGTTGAGCTATTGAATCGGATAAGCGTGTGAACGACTTGAACCGGTGGAGTGCAACATTCCTTTTCCTTTCCCTTTTATTCCTCTCTCGGCTACTTTTCTCTTCGACCCCTTCTCCTTTGCCGTTTACTCTCCCCAGCCACTTTTCTCCTTGGCCCGCCTCTTTTTCTGTTTGCTATCCCCTGGCACTTTTCTCTCAGGCCGCACCTCACTTTACTCAATGTTTTAAAAATTGAATCCGGGCAAAAAAAATACAAATTACTAGTTGACAGTTTAATGATTCGATCGATGATTCAGTTGTAGACAATGTTACAAATATGTAATAATTTATCTATATATCTAATGTATTTTATTATTTTAATTTTTAAAATTATTATATTAATTAATTCTTAGTATTTTCATATTTATCATTAATAATTATTATAAAATAAATGTAAATGTAAATATTTATTTTTGTTTAAATGCTTTATATGATAAAAATTTGAAAAGGACATTAATATATAAAAATGTACTAAAACACTTACCTAGGAGTTTTATAACTTAGTGCTACCCTACTCATTTCGTTAATTACACCTTCGTAGATTGAGTTGCAGAGTTTCTTTTCCTTATATTATAGCCAATCCCACATCCAAAAATTTTATAAACTACATGTGTTGAGATATTATAAACTAAATGCCTTGTATAAATACCTTGCATTTCCATTCTCAATGTAAACTAATTGGTGTGGATGTGTTTGGTATGATGATAGACCTTCATAGATCGATGATTCATATTAGATCAATTGATCTGGTTCGATTTTTAAAGTATTGGTCTCATTTGTTTTTTTTTTTTTCACCCTTTTCTTTTTCCCTGCATGATACTTAAAAAAATTGGAGTTTTTAAGGATATAGCTTTGCCATTGGTGAAATTATTCCTGAAACACACATTTAAATAAGGGTTATTTGATTAAAAGAGCCTCCTAAAACCCAAAATTTGAAATTTAACCTCCCACCCTTTTTTGGCATCATTTGAACAAAAATGTCCTCATTATTTTCTTGTAAAAATAATCATTTCTTTTAAAACCTACATATAAATACTTAGAATAGAAAATGACATTTATGTCAAAAATAGATTACTTTTCTAAAAAAAACATGGGAAATGTTAGATTTTTAATTTTGGGAATTATTTCATCATTTTTAACCAAATATTTCTTTAACTAATAATAAAATAAGAGTTTAATAATTATTCTAATTTTATCCAAATGTGGACTTAAATAATAATCATATAAGAACAACAAAATGACCTTTATTTTTTCATTTTTTAAAAAATCTTTAATATAACAAATTATTGTTGAAAGTACATGCATGATATTTCATGCCTTGTTTTTCTTTTTACTTCTCCATATTTTTGTAATTTGAAAGTACATATGAACCTGACCTATAACAATAGAAACCAAGAAGTAAAACCTTTGGTAATGGTAAATATATTGACGACTTGATCACCATTAAACTATTGCAAATTTCTTTCAAACAAAATTAATCAATCTCAATGATCATTATTAAACCATTGCAAACTTCTTTCAAACAAAATGAGCACAACAACATTGTCACACCATAGAATAGGAGAGAGAAACTAAACTATTCTTCTTCTATTCTTGCTAACAACCAAATAATAACAAATCAATTATTTGTTTCAGCCCTAAGATTACAACTCAATCATTGTCTCCCATAATAAAGCCCTTGCAAACAAATATATATCAATGCTTGATAATAACCATGGGCATTCCAAGGGTCTAGTTACATTATCAAATTGGTGGTACATGCCAAAAAAAGTGATCAATGAGGTCATAACCATGTGTATATATTGGTCTTATATTTTTATGCCAAGGTCAATCTCATTGCCTTATGCCAAGGTCAGTCCCTTTCCTTTGTATTTGATCTAATTCCTTTGTGCATTAGTCTCAAGGTTTATAGCTTTATTCAATAGCCTAGATTTTACCTTACATTTTCAATTACAAAAATGTAAAGTTTGATAATTACCTCTTCAATAGCTGAAACTTTTCTACGTTCTAATTCAAAGTATTCATATCTCAAAGTTAATAGGCAACCAAAATCAAACCTCACAATTCAAAGACACTTGTGTCTCTTCTTTGTTGCATCATTTTCTTCTAATATTTTATTCTCTAAATCTTTATTTAAATATTAGGGTGTAATTTGGGAAGATTGGTCTGACCCAAACCTCAAATCTAAATTGATTTTTGAATTAATTTGAGTAATCACTATAAGGTTAGGTTACTTGAATAAACCTAAAATAATATTTTTATAATATTTATAATTTATATATTTCATATAACAATATTTATTTTACTTTAAAAAAAATTAAGGAGAAAAACTCAAATTGTAATTATATCAAATATTATTTTATTTGATTAGAAATATTTAAATTTTTTTTATTATCTTAAAATGTTGTCCTATTTATATTTTAATTTTGATATAAAACATATAAAAGAAAAAAAATAATTGTAGGTGCATTCAATCGAAGCTAACCTTACACTACCTATTCCAAATCCAACCAAACCAAACATAACCTAAATTTAGGAACTAGGTTGGATTAAATTGAAATTGTATATTTCTTTATTTCAGTGGAGCTATGATTAAATATAAACTTGATCAAGTAGCTCGAATTGCAACCGTGACAAAAGCCCTGATTTTTTTCAAGAATGAATGTACTTACTTTTTGTTTAAAACTTCTTTTTATAAACTCGTAATATTATTAAGATTGTAGAAGGATAAAATTTAATTTTTATTTGGGAAGTGCTTTTAGAAATAGTTTTTGAAAATTGCTTTAATTTTTTTAATTTTTTTTAATGTTTTGGGAAACAAAATTACATTTGAAAACTAAATTCTAAAAAATACTACTCCATCATAAAAAAATAATAAAATTTATTTGAGTGATTGAATAAAGATAGTTTTATAAAACAAGTAAAACAAAAAATGTTTCTAAGTTATGTTTTTTTTGTTTTTTTTAAATGTGGTGTTTTCTTCTATTAACTTAATATTATAAATAAATAATTTATAGATTTATTTTTAAATATTTTTACCTTAGAAATAAACATAATTTAAAAAAAATAAAAAATAAAAATGCAATTAATTATATTTTATCTTATGTTATTTTTACCTTTTATCTTCCATCCATATTTTTTTACCTCAAAATTTACACTATCACGTGCCAATCCAAATGTTCACCTTATTCACTTTTCACAACTTCTCTCGTTTAAAAAGCCTTAAAAGAGACCCATTAGAGTGAGGAAACCCAAGAACTCTGTCGGATCCGTCCCCCCCTTTCCCCAAATCTACCAACATCCACACCCAAGGCTCCTAACCTCATCCAACAAGTAATCAGAGCCGTCAAAAACCAAACCCCCTTCTTGTTCCTCTCATTCATATCTTCACATCCCGCTATTGACCTTCTCTTTTGGTTGCGGATTTGAGGGTCTGTGTTTTTTCTCCCGTGAACGGAGTAAAAAACATGTGAAAACGTGGGTTCTATTTGATATTTGCTTTTTAAAATACTTTTCAAAAATAAAATAAAAAATTTTAATTTATTTTTTAAATATGTTTTAAAAATAATTTTTATAGGTATTATTTTACTTTTAATTATTTTTATATTTTTATAATCATTTTTTAAAAATAATAATAAAAAATAAAAATAAAAACAATTAAAAAATGTTATTTTATTTTCTATTTTAAAAAACAAAAAATTATTTTATTTTATTTTTAATTGACAAACCTATTTTCTTGTTTTTGTGTTCTAAAAAATTAAAAATTGTTTTCGAGTACGGTCAACAAACAAATCCTTGGAGTCATTCTAAAAACCACTAATTTGACAACACAAAAAACAAATTTTCAAATATGAAAAGCAATTGTGAAATATGTTTTTACATATTTTTTATTTTTAAGAATAGAAAATATTTTCCAAAACATTTTTTAAATATATCCTCAACCCTTTACAATTTATCATATACTTAAATTAAATTAATCATAAATCAATAAAAAAAGGGTTATTTTTCTTAAATATCCTAAAATTGATTTGTGTTGTGTTTATGCTATCTACTTATATAATATTTTATTCTATGCATTTGATACGCGATTTATCGCTCCATTTGTTAATGATGAATTAAAATAGTAACAAAATTTTCCAACATTCTGCGAAAAGGGTGGAATTGTGATATTTATAAGTTAGAAATTGATGAATTAATTGTAAGCTGATGGCATCGAAGCCGCGGAATTCTAAAAATAAAATACGCGTCATTTCATTTGCTTTGGTGGATGAAGACCTCTATGGAGTTTTTTAGTCCAATACACCCATCGTGGAAAAGATCGATCTTAGCCATCCTTCACAAAGATTCAGTAAACAATATACTTGTAATAACTAAAGGACGAGATTGATTAAAAAAAAATTATCAAAAGCAATGGAAAGCAAGGGTTCATACATTTGTGTCGTTTGATCACTTTATCAATATACCAAAAAAATTCCCTGCTGTTTGTATTTTGAAAGTATATATTCACTAGATTGATTACTTAGGCCACCCTTGCAAACACATTGTTAGAGCCGCCTTTGGACGGTTTTGTTGTTGGGCAGGCCGAGGAGGGGAGGATTGGATCAATTTTTTTGTATTTCTACTATAAAAGCCTATTTACTTTCATGAATAAGGAATGAGCCTCAAGCTGTTCCGGACACTCTCCCAATGGGCAACATGGCTTCTCCTCTTTCATGGCTTCTCTTGATCACTCTCTCTTGCACTCTGCTTATATGCTGCAGCGCAACTTCTGAAGAAGATCCAAAGGCAGATAATTAGTCTCTTTTATGGTCATTGGTGCCATGTTCTTTTATATTTTGTCACTCTATTGTGTTTATTGATGTATATATACTTAGGAACTTGTGGTTGCAGGAGTATATAGTGTACATGGGGGACCTTCCAAAGGGTGATATTTCAGCATCAACTCTTCATATTAACATGCTACAACAAGTGTTTGGCAGGTTATCAATCCAAAATTATTACTAAATATATTATTGGCATCAAATTTTCCAAGAAGTTGGGACAAAATGGAACTCTGACATATGAAAATTATCCGCTCAGCATGATCATTGAAGCAATACCAAAGATTCTCTTTATACAATAAGAGAACACATACAAACACAGAAAAAAGGATGCTAATAATAGTCTATATTAACTGCTGGCCTAACTTCTCCAGTGAACTGCATTCTACAGTAGAGCATCGGAATATCTACTCCACAGCTACCAGAGAAGCTTCAATGGGTTTGTCGCAAAGCTGACCATGGAGGAGGAGAAGAAACTCTCTGGTGGGTGAATCATGATTCTCAAGACATTGCTCTAAACTGTCCTATGCTTGTTTATCAATTTGATTGTAACTGTTTATACTCAGGGATAGAGGGGGTAGTGTCTGTGTTCCCAAATGGAAAGAAGCAACTCCACACGACAAGGTCATGGGACTTCATGGGCTTCCCCCAAAAAGTTAAAAGAACAACTACTGAAAGCGATATTATTATTGGAATGCTTGACACTGGGATCTGGCCCGAGTCTGCTAGTTTCAGCGACGAAGGATTTGGTCCACAACCAAGCAAATGGAAGGGCACTTGCCAAACCTCATCCAATTTCACTTGCAACAAGTACATTTTCCATTTTTCTTTTTTTGCCACTATAATTTTATCTGCTACATGCGCCACTAGTAGAGATACATACAGAATAATCCGAATGCAACTGAACAAAAAATGTAATGATATGCAGTAAAATTATAGGAGCTAGATACTATCGAACTGATGGAAAACTAGGGCCAACAGATATTAAATCACCAAGAGATTCACTTGGCCATGGGACACACACTGCATCCACAGCAGCTGGGAGCTTGGTTAGAGGGGCAAGCTTACTGGGCCTTGGCTCAGGAGCAGCTAGAGGAGGGGTTCCCTCAGCCCGCATTGCAGTTTACAAGATATGTTGGCATGATGGTTGTCCCGATGCTGATATCCTTGCAGCATTTGATGATGCAATTGCGGATGGAGTTGATATTATCTCTCTTTCTGTTGGGGGATATGATCCTTACGATTATTTTGAAGATTCAATTGCAATTGGAGCTTTCCATTCCATGAAGAATGGGATACTTACATCTAACTCTGCTGGCAACACAGGTCCAGATCCTGCCACTATAACAAATTTTTCCCCTTGGTCTCTCTCAGTTGCTGCTAGCACCATTGACAGAAAGTTTGTGACCAAAGTCAAGTTGGGAAACAACAAGGTTTATGAGGTAAGCATGCTTTTCTTTCATATATATATATGCATATTTATCTGTAAATTTTGCCAACATACACACACACACACATATATAAGAGGGATTTAATTGTCCCATTCCAAATAGTTCTAATTAATTAGTATTAGAATGTTAGCTGAACTTACATTGCTGGGGCCTTAACATGGGAGTTTGAGTTAACTGTCACCACTTGATTATTTTTGAGGTTCTTGGTACCTTATACACATTATAAGTTTTTACGGATAGTTTAACAAAACCTCTTTTTGGTGGATGTAGGGAGTCTCTGTAAATACTTTCGAGATGGATGATATGTACCCTATTATTTATGGTGGAGATGCCCCAAATACTACAGGAGGTTATGATAGTTCTTATTCAAGGTAAAGAAGATTAGAATCTGAAATGGCATTCATCAGTTATTTTTTAATACTTTCATCACAGTTTATCATGAAATGCAGGTATTGCTCTGAGGACTCCTTGGACAAGTCTTTGGTAGATGGTAAAATTGTACTGTGTGATTGGTTGACAAGTGGGAAGGCAGCCATTGCTGCCGGAGCTGTAGGTACGGTAATGCAAGATGGAGGTTACTCTGATTCTGCCTACATTTACGCGTTACCGGCATCCTACTTGGACCCAAGAGATGGTGGCAAAGTTCATCACTACTTAAATTCAACTAGGTATTTTTGAAGCTCATAATTTCCAGTTTTGATAACCTTTCTTTTCTCAGTGATTCTATGGTTAACCATAAATGATTCTAATTTTCCTGCACTCCTGATATAAACAGCAAGCCCATGGCAATTATACAGAAGAGTGTTGAGGTTAAAGATGAATTGGCCCCATTTGTAGTTTCATTTTCTTCAAGGGGCCCCAACCCTATTACAAGTGACATTCTCAAGGTAATTCTGCTAATTAATTTCCTCTGGTTCTTTGATTACTCCGCTTTCTCTCTAAATTACAATATCTTAATATTTTGCAGCCAGACTTAACTGCACCTGGCGTGGACATTCTTGCAGCATGGACAGAAGCTTCATCTGTAACAGGGAAAGAAGGGGATACAAGAGTAGTTCCATACAATATAATTTCTGGGACATCCATGTCGATCTTGTCCACATGCGTCTGCAGCTGCTGCCTATATCAAGTCATTTCACCCAACATGGTCTCCTGCTGCTATTAAGTCTGCTCTAATGACAACTGGTAAGAATCCAAGAGCACTTTTGAACGTAGGCTTTAGAGAAGAATCATCTTGCTCCACAAGCATTTTTAGTTGGGAACCTGAAATTGAAGAAAAAAAAATGTGAAATCTCTTTTGATTACTGAAATAACCATATGACATCCTTCTAAATCATTGTTGGGGCTTGCTTCATGAACATTCATTTCTCTGTAAAAAAAAAAAAAAAAAAAAAAAAGTATAAAAATTGAATTAAAAATCATTCTTCTACACTCTTCAACATAATAGAAAAGAATTAGAATGACTCTCTGTTGAAGTTGCTTAGGAAAATACATGTATATATCTAGAAGAAATATATTTAACCATTGTAGGTAACTAATGCCCATGTTTCCATTGTTTGCAGCTGCTCGCATGAGTGTTAAAACGAACACAGACATGGAGTTTGCATATGGGGCAGGCCATATAGATCCTGTAAAGGCTGTACATCCTGGTTTGATATATGATGCTGGAGAGGCAAATTATGTCAATTTTCTATGCGGGCAAGGCTATAGCACTAAGCACTTGCGGCTTATCACAGGAGATAAAAGCACTTGTTCTGCAACCATGAATGGGACAGTTTGGGATTTAAACTACCCTTCTTTTACTATATCTACTAAGTCTGGGGTAACTGTCACTCGCATTTTCACTAGAACTGTCACTAATGTTGGATCAGCCGTCTCAACTTACAAGGCAATTTTGGCGGTTCCTTCAGGACTTAGTGTCAAAGTTGAACCAAGCGTTCTTTCATTCAAATCCCTTGGCCAGAAGAAGACCTTCACTATGACGGTTGGTGCAGCAGTAGATAAAGGTGTGATATCAGGTTCTTTGGTGTGGGATGATGGGATTCACCAAGTGAGGAGCCCCATTGTGGCTTTTGTCTCTTCCTAAAAGTTGTTATTACCTGCATTTTGGTTCTTTTTTAATTAACCAACAAATTGACATGTTGTGTTTTATAATAATTATAGTTATGTTCTATTCTTTATTAAGCAGAATTTCAGTGATATATACATGGCATATTCTGCCTACATTGTAACTTATTTCGAAGCTTATTAAGTCATTATTAGGTCATATTTAGAATGTTAGAATGGATATTATTATTATTATTATTAAATAAGATCAAAAATAAAAAATTTATTATTTTAGAAATCAATCACTCTCATTCTTTCCTTTGTATTAGAATTATTGAGAAGAACTGATCAAGTTACTGTTTTTATTTATTTATTTATTTTTGGAGAAACGAGTTTCCTCATCTGTCATCACTCTCAATCTCTAAACCTTATATTGCTGCACATACTCTTTTTTTTTTTTTTTGGTCAGCCAGATAATAATGACAATAAGAATAAATAAATATATTAAGAAATCTTTGATTTTGGTGTGCTTCAATTGTGGCTGAATTTTCCTCAAGCATATATATATATATATATATATATTTCATTCTTTTTCCCTTCATCGATTTTCTCTTCCGTCCCTTTTCCCTTAACCGATTTTCTCCTAATTTGTATACATTTATGTTTTACAATAGCTTTCTTTTGTATATATATACAGACATAATGACAGAATAAAACACACAAGTTTTGTCATTGCATCCAAAGTTTTCATGGTATCAAAACGTAGTCGTTGTACATACAAGAGGCTCTATTGGTAACCAGAAAAAAAATAAAACTGTAGATGGGAATAATCCATTTCATCTCCATCATTCTGACAATTCAGGATCCATGCTTGTGTCCTAACCTTTGAATAGTGAAAACCACTCAACCTGAATTAGGGTTATGCTTATGGACTTGAGTGGAAAGAACGAAGTGGATTTTATTGGTAGATCAATAAAAAAAACCCTCCACAACGGATTCAACCTATGGCTTGTGAAATCATTGCAACAACATGATAAAATCTTGGATCCTTGATTTTTTTAACTCAAGATTTAGCCAACGGTGCTATTTATGTAGATACAAGAGCTGAAATTAAGTTTGATCTCAAGGAGTGTTATTCTCAACTCAATGTCTCTCACCTCTTTCAAATTGAAAGAGATATTATCTCTCTAAGATAAGAACCACTTTTTGTTATTACCTATTATACCCTATTAAAAGCTTTATGGGATGAACTTACAAATTTTCAATTTTTTCCCACATGTATATGTCAAGCAAAAAAAGCCTTAGTAGATTATCAACAACACCATCTCATTCAATTTTGATCTTGATGGTTTTGAATGAATCATATTCTACTATACATGGACAAATTTTGCTCATGGACCCTCTTTATAATGTGAATAAGGGATATTATCTCATTCTACAAGAAGAAAGGCAAAGGAACGTGGTTATGTGCTATAGGACAACTAAACATTGAAACCATTGTGTTAGCAACACAAGTAAATCAAATAGTAAAGAAATAGAATAATAAGGGCTCTAAGTCATAATAACTCAATTCGAAGGGAATATATGACCACCTTTAAGGTTTTACCCATAAGTCAAAGTCTCCTTTTGACTTCAACATACACTCAATATCCTCTGAAGATTGAGAACTCATATAGTATAGTTGGTTAGTGAATCATGACTACTTGATACCTAATGTCATGATTCATTACATGTGTAATCTACGTGTAACAATACATACTAGTGCACTCATCGTGAAAATCCAATTCTAATAACTTATCCTAAACTACTTATCATTTTGTAAGAAACCCACAATTTAGATATTTTGTATAATTTGAATGTATCCAAGTCATATACAATGCAAGTGATAGGGGAATGAATGCTCACATAACTAATTAATGCTAATAAGATATATATTAAACAGTATCAAGATCATAAATAAATAAATTTATTAATGACACTCAAATGTGTTACATCATGTAATACTTTTAGGGCTCTATCCTAACAAATCACATGACTTCCACATTGAAAACGTATTATGAAAAGAGAAATTTACCTTTTTTAAAAAACTACAAATAAGATGACCCGACAACTCTCCCTCTCCCTATGAAGTCTTCCTTGAATTTTGGAAAGCATTTTCTTCCTTTTAATCCAAAGAGTTAGGCAAAGAGTGCTAGGTTGGCCATGTCGTCAGGGTAAATAGAAGGGTTAGGATTTTCTCTACCTTAATAGTGATGGAGGGTTTGTATAGTGGGCTTTGTTTTGGGGTGATGCAGTTGCTAGCGTTGAAGATGGGTATACTATAGCTCTCATAGTGGTGAAGGAAGTAAAACAAACATGGGTTTTCTTTGGGTTTGATTTTGGATTTTCTTTCTTATTATTTTCTTAAGCTCCCATGGAATATACATGTGGATCCTTGAGGTGATAGTCGGTTAGATGACAGTCAATGATTTAAAAACCGAATCGGACTGACTGGTCGGAACGTCGACCAGAGACCAAATAGGTCCGGTCCACCCAAAAAAATGTTTGGGCATCAGACCGTCAATGAATTGGACGAACCGACGGTTGAACCGGTGAATCGAACAATTTCTTTTTTAAGACCAAAAAAAAAAGTTTTGATGCCTTAAGAGAACTGAATCACTCCATGAGGAGCCCATCCAACCCATTTGTTATCAAGCCCAATAAGCTTTTAGTCTTGCAAGTTAATGATTCTTGCATGCCTTTTATACCCCACAATCCCTACATATTTTTTTTATCCATTTCCAATGTGAGATTAGTTAGTGAGAAGAAAGAAGAAAGAAGAAAAATTTGCAAGTTGAAGAGCTTGAGCCTAGGACCTTTAGGTGTAAAAATTGAAATTTAATCATTAAGCTATGAAACTTCTTCATTACATTATATTTGCAAATCAAAATATATAACAAAATTAATATTTTTAAAAATTTTTTATTGTATAAAACCCTTTCACATTTATTTTTATAATAATTCTATACTGTAATTATACAAATAATATAAATTAATTAATATAATAATTTCAAAATAATAAAATACAAAAGACATGCAAATAAAATTAAATATTATAATTTTTTCCATTTTAAATATATCTTTATATTTAAATATTATATATGTTCTATTTAATAAAATTTTGAAATATTAACATATTTATATTTTTCTTCATAATTTAATTTGATATATCAAATATAAAAAATAAAATATTATTAAAAATTTTAATTATATATAATTTTAATTTCTTATAATTATTTAAAATTTTATATAATATAAATTATTATTTATGACGTCACTAGTTTGATCGCGATTTAACCACCAATTTGACTGGTGAACCGTGAATCAATAACTTTTCCAGTTCAATCACCAGTCCGATTATGAAAACATTGATAATAGTTGTTGAGAAAGACTTTTTTGATGTGCATGCAGATTCAAGGTTTGTTGCTATGAATGATAGACAACTTTAAACATAGATGATAGTCTTGGAAGTGTGTGGATATAGTGGGTTATATGGTAGTTGCTAAGGTAGACTTTTTTGATGTGTGGGTTCGAGGTTGGTTGCTATAGGTGATAGACGACTTTAAAATAGATGTTTGTACCCGCTTCCCGGCTAGAAAAGACAGTGTAGAAAATGTAATAAACATCCGGATATAATTCTTGGGTAGATTAACACATAAATAGGAACTACCACAGGAGTGGAGTGAGTGGTACGTGGATAGAGTCGACGTGGGCACTGCTCTAATTTGTTACAATAGAACGTGGGAAGCAATGGGAGAAATTTCTGACGTGATACAATCTCCCTAACAATTCTGCAGAGATAGTTGCCAGCAAGGTAAATAAAAGGCATTCAAACTGCAAGTAATTAGCCAACAAGTAATTAGCTTAGGCATCGAAGGAGATTGCCTAGAAACATATGTGGGTGAGCTTTCTTTTGCAGGAAGAAAGGAAGGCTATCGATCAAGAGTAGTTGTTCATGCTAGATCAACCGAAAGAAACGCTTCTTCCTTGTTCCTGCAAAAGATGTCCGGATAGGTGATCTGGGCACACTCTCCCAAGCTTTAGATGATTAGTTAGAGAGAATGCCTCATTTTTATAGAAGCTTGGGAAAGAATGGATTAGAATACCTCCCTCCTTTTTTTTCTCTCCCCTTTCCTTTGAGCTGAGGGAGGGCTTTTATAGTGTCTGGGGTCCCGTCACATCTATGCTGAGATGCTCCTTTGACTTTCACAGTCATGATGGCTGCACAAATAGTAGCAGAGCAATCATGACTCTTTGGGTGGCTGACAAGGATCATTGGTGGCTCACTAGTCACCTCATTCTTTAGGCGGCGTGGCACAGAGCGTAGCAAGTCCCCTGAGAGGACAGGAGGCGTCCCATTGAGCATACTTTTAATGGGAGGGGGAATGATTGCTTGTGGAAGCCGACCAGGGATCTTGCTCAGAACGCGTCATGCATTTTGAGAGGAGCACAAAGTAGCTGACCATTGACTCTTGGGGTCGGATTGGGGGTTCCTAATTGATTGCCTTTGTCCAGGCAGAGGCGGAGGGACGCCACGTGTTCAATAGAAGGTTGCCTCGGGGGACCAAGGCAACCGGCAACGTGGTTGCCAAGGGAAGGTCCTTACAGTAGCAATAATCAAGAACCCAACAATAGAAGATAGTATTGGAAGTGTGTGATATTATCACTGTTAGAGTGCATGTTGAGGGATTATTTTCCCCACCCTCTACTTATTCCGAAACTCAAAAGTTTAAGTTCTCAAAAATGCTATTTTTACTCGTCGATATATGGTTACATGATTTGCCCAATAAGTATTAAATAATATAGTCCGAATAAGAAAAATTTAGAATAAAATATTCCAATGAAAAAGAAAAAAAAACTTATATAACATGAATTTTTCTTAATACATAAAAGTAATGTATTTCCTAATTTCTTTCACCATCATTTTTACTTTTATTTTTATCAAACCCATTTAAAGAAATACAATGTTATTTTTCAATTTTTTTTCTATAACCCTTTAGTGAAGAATTACCTCTTATAAATAAATAAAATGAGGTTTATTTAGAAATTTTATTTTATTATTCAAGAACAAAGAATAATTTTTTTAAAAAGAAATTCAATTTAATATAAGTAAATAAAAATATATTTTTGTAATAAAATATGAGAAATATTTATCAAACTATGATGTATATTTCTTTGTGAGTCCTATAAAAGATGAAACCTCTAATGATTACTTCATTATTTTACAACATGATGCTCTAAGTATGTAGAAAAAGAGAAGAATGCTTGAAATAAAAAATAAATAAATAAATTCATCTATAAAATTTCTTATAGGTATGTAACCTTATTTTCTTTAAACAAAATATGAAAAGTAGTATGCATGCATTATATTTAATTATTATAATTTTTATTATCTTTATCTCATAACTAGAAGTTATGTAAATCATATTTCATATAATCAAACCAAAAAATTGTAACTATAGATATTTTAATTATTTAATAATTAGAAGTTATATAGAAAAAATTTTCATTATTAAAAGTTATGAAAAAATAAGTACAATCCTCATAACCAAAAGTTATGGGGTAAATTAAAAAATTACAAATATATAACCGAAAACTATGCATATGATTCCTAATTATTTTTTAATTATACTATATAACTGTAAGTTATACAAAACAATATTATATAGTTAGAAGTTATATAATGAATAGTTCATAACTTAAAGTTATATGCAAATTTGCATAATGAATAGTTCATAATCTAAAGTTATTTACAAATTTACATAGCAAATAATTCATAACCTAAAGTTATATAACAAATTTGCACATTTTTTTTGTTCTGATAAAATAATCATAGTCCGAAGCTATGAAAAATATTGATTTTTAATTTCTATTTCGTATTCACGTATTTTTCATAACTAGAAATTATTGAAACATTCTTTATTAACAATTATTTTATAGCTAGAAGCTATACACACAATTTCTAATTTTTTTGTATAAATAGAAATTATATAAAACAAAATTATCAATTAATAACTATATAACTAGAAGATACAAAGACAATTTTTAATTTTGTTATATATCCCAAAGTTATATCATATCATAATTATCAATTGTTTAATGTTATTATAACATTACTCAAATTTTAATTATTCATAGCCTAAAACTATGGAAAAAAAAGTTAGTAAATTAATAATTGTTAAAACTCGAATAACCAAAAGTTATATGAAAAAATATTTTATTATAAACTTATATTATATAGATAGAAGTTATATAAATATTATTATTCATAACTTGAAGTTAAGAAAATGAGAAAATTAATATTTTTTGTAATCAAAGGTTATGCCAAAGTTGTTAATATGTATTTTCTTATGCCTAAAAGCTATAGATAACAAAATTGTTAACTAACAATTTTGTACAACTTTACGAAATTCATGTAACCAAAAGTTATAATAAAAAATATTATAGCCTAAAACTATGATAACAAGCATGTAGATAATATTTACATATTATCAAAAGATCAATATTTTATATAAGCTATACAAATAGGTAAGTTCTTGATAATTTTTTATGAACTCCTATTATTAGAAGTTACATCGTCATTAATAGAAATATTTACATATAAATGTGGAATTTTGTGTTACATGAAAGTACAATATTTATACTTAATATTTTTGTGTCAAAGGTGATATTTTTACATATTTTTATTCTAGTTGTTTAATACACAATAAGTTTTCATATGATATAATAGTTGAGATTAATCTTAATCTTTATTTTCCAATATCTAATGTAAAATATATTTGTTATTCATATAGAAAGTTAAGATTTTTAGATAGCATATGTGCTTATGTTCCGAAAATTCTGGATAACATCTTTTTATTTGGTTGTATATGATTTAAATTTTTAATGCTTTAAAAAGTATGTATAAAAATTCTTCTCATGTAAAAAAAAGAAAAAAAAAGTTTGGATTTACTTGTTGAGAATTTAATACTGAAATTATGCGTTGAAAATTTTGAGTACATAATTTGTTTTGAATACATGTGAAATATATGACTTGGTCATATAATTACTAATATGATTTTATATGTCAATTTTCTTTAAGCCATGTTTTATTTATTTTTTTAGGATTGCAAAAATTTTAGTTATATAAAATAATATATATTATTGCATGCATGTTTCCACATATAATATTTTTATTAATGCAATAATTTTATCATCCAACAATAATTTTGAAATTACAATAGGTTCAACTCTTGCTTTCAATATATTTTATTATATCTTTGTATATATATTTAGATATATTTATGGTGGCTCAATTAAAGTTTTGAGACATGAAAAAATTGCAAGATGTTTTAAATTATGATGTATTCTCTTAAAATTTTGATATATGAATTAATTTTTGTATATTGATTTAGATCATAATAATATGTGAATAAAAATTATTGATCTATTATTACAATTAGTTAGATTATTGAAATACTTAGTTATTTCATGCATAAATTACTCCACACTTACAAAATCAAATATGTGAAATATTTAAAAAATATATAACTTTAAATTATCTTTTTGATTTTTTTTGTTCTGATATATATATTGTGGAAACTTGTGGATGGTTATATGTTATGACGTATATCTCTTTATGACTTCTTACAAAATGAGAGACTTTTAATAAAAATTCATCAGCTTTCTTCCTACATTCTATTTTCTTTTTCTCGTTTTCTTTTTCTATCACTTTATCATTTTACGACATTACTTTATTATTTTACAACAACATATTTGATTTATTTTCAAAGGAATTAATAATAAAACTTTGATTTAAAAGATAAATTTTTGGATAAGGATGATTTAGTAATAAAAATCTTTATTTTACAAAAATCTGACGATGTTTTGTCTCAAGTGTTAGATAAACTTTTTTATTAGATAAAATTGTGGGATTTATAGATAGGCTTTAGTATTAAGTGATATAAAAACCCCCAAGTTTCTCTTTTTCTTTCTCTCATTTTTCGAAGTTAGTTATTTTATCAAATACCCCTTATTTTATATTCTTTTATTTATCTCTTTTGCTGGCCGTAAACCTATTCCTCTGAGTCCTTGAAGCCTAGTAGATGCGAATATAGGATAATATGTCCTCTACGATTGTATCTCATTACAATTCTAGGATACAAGCCCCTATTTATTAGCAGAGATAAAAATAATAATAATCAATGAGGACAGGAAATTTTACTTAAATGCAGGAGCAAAAGCAACAATGGGGCTTCTTACTTGAAAAACCCCATCATCCCACACCAAAGACCCTGATAGAATACTTTCATTGCCTGCTGCAGTAGCTGTGACAGTGAAGGTCTGCCTCTGGCCGACGGACTTGAATGTAAGGACAGGTGGCTCAACTTTGACCGTGAGTCCTGGTGGGGCAGTCACTTTTACCTTGTAAGTGGAGACTGGTGATCCAACATTCGTGACCGTCCTGGTGAAAGTGCGCGTAACGGTTTCTCCAGCACTAATAGATAGAGCAAAAGAAGGATAGTTCAAATCCCAAACAGTCCCGTTTGTGGCTTTTGTGCAAGTGCTGTCATCTCCAGTGATGAGCCTCAAGTTCTCAGTGCTATATCCTTGCCCACACAAAAATTTGACGTAATCTGCCGCTCCAGCATCATACACTAAACCAGGATTTGCAGCCTTTACAGGATTTAGATGACCCGCCCCGTATGCGAACTCCAGATCGGTGTTAGTTTTAACATTCATGGGAGTAGCTGCAAACAACAATGTAATCATGAAGATTAGTTACAGATTTGGTTATAGCATGAAGTATATTCTTCAAGCAATGGCAGTAGAAAGAGATTTCTCATTTTTTTCTCTTCCTCTTAGATCTCAGACCTTAGCTTCAAAAATGTCCTCAGATTATGGATTAAAGCATTACCAGTTGTCATTAAAGCAGACTTGATAGCAGCAGGAGACCATGTTGGATGAAATGATTTGACGTAGGCGGCAGCCCCAGAAGCATGCGGGCAAGACATGGACGTGCCTGAAATTATGTTGTATTTAGCTACTCTTTCATCCCCTGGTACATCAGTCAAAGGTGAAGCTTCTGCCCATGCTGCTAGAA
This sequence comes from Vitis amurensis, assembly GCA_037355405.1. NCBI lineage: Eukaryota > Viridiplantae > Streptophyta > Magnoliopsida > Vitales > Vitaceae > Vitis > Vitis amurensis. The sequence continues at coordinate 125,019 of CM074688.1, read as the reverse complement.
TTTGAACTCCCGGTGCAGTTATGTCGGGCTGCATAAAAACAAGACGTTGCAACAATGAAGAAACTGGGTGGTCACAGCAAAGAAGTTAACGAAATTAGTTTGCTGAATTACACTGAGAATGTCACTTGTAACGGGGTTGGGCCCCCTAGATGAAAATGAAGCTACAATTGGGGCCGATTCTTCTTTCACGGCGATGGACCTCTCTATTTTTGCAGTAGGATTGCTGTTTATACCAGAAAGGATTGCATGAAAATTAAAATATATTTAACATTATCCACTGGCTCGCCAGAATCGATTATCAAATTGAAAAACATGAAAAATACCTAGCTGAGTTCATGTACTGCTGAATTTTGCTTATATTACTTGTGTCCAAGCAGGATGTAGGTACAGGGAAAGAAAAAGTTCTCCCCTCGTTGCCATCATCTGGAATTATGGTGCCGGCTGCTCCGGCAGCCAGTACCGCCTGTCCTTGACTAGTCTCGTCACATAATACTATTTTTCCAGTTACCAGAGACTTGTCCAAGGAGTCCTCATAGCAGTACCTGCATTTCATGATAAATTTTTGGGCATTTTCAGTCTTCAAATACCAAACAATACTGAATTTTTTAATTTAGATTAAATGGATCTGTGGTGAAGACTAATACAGATTTCACATTTTTTTTTTTACCTGGATTCAGACCCAGTGAAACCTCCTGCCTTATTTGGTGCATCTCCAGCATAAATGATAGGGTGCATATCCTCCATCTTGAAAGTATTAAGAGAGATTGAATCCTACATTCGAAAAATAGGTTGAATATTATCTGGGAAAGCACAATAAAGGGTAATGTCCAATCTCAAGATATGATTTTACAGAAGTTAATGTATAAATGTCGTAGAAGGAAAGCTTGGTCACCTCATAAACCTGGTTGTCACCCAACACCAACTTGGTCAAAAACTTTCTGTCAATGGTACTTGCAGCGACAGAGAGAGACCAAGGCGAGAAATTTGTAATAGATGAAAGATCAGGACCTGAATTACCAGCAGAATTAGATGTAAGAATCCCATTCTTCATAGAATGGAACGCTCCAATAGCAATGGAGTCCTGAAAGTAATCATTGGGAGAGGATCCTCCAACAGAAAGAGAGATAACATCAACTCCATCGGCAATTGCATCATCAAATGCTGCAAGGATATCTGCACTGGAGCAACCATCAGACCAACATATCTTGTACATTGCAATGCGGGCAGAGGGAACCCCTCCTCTAGCTGTTCCTGAGGCAACGCCTAGCAAGCTTGCATCATCAACTATGCCTCCAGCGGCTGTGGATGCAGTGTGTGTGCCATGGCCATTAGCATCTCTTGCTGATTCAAACTCTCCTTCTGGTATACTTCCACTACTTCGGTAGTATCTAGCTCCAATGATTTTACTGCATAGGATTCCGTTTCAACTAAGCAGAATTAGGGATCTCTATCTATATATGTAGTGGATGGTGGCAAAGAAAGAAAACAAATATTACTTGTTGCAAATGAAATTGGCTGAGCTATCACAAGTGCCCTTCCATTTGCTTGGTGGTGGACCAAATCCTTTGTCGTTGAAACTTGCAGACTCAGGCCAGATCCCACTATCGAGCACTCCAACAACAATATCGCTTTCAGTAGTATTTCTTGTAGCCTTTTGGGGAAGCCCATGAAGTCCCATGACCTTGTTGTTAGGAGTTGCTTCTTTTCATTTGGGAACACAGACACTACCCCCTTCATGGCTGATTATAAGCAGTAGATACAATCAGAAAGACAAACAAATTTAGGACAGTGATAATAATCTCTTGATAATTTATATATAATTCACCCACCAGAGAGTCTCTTCATCTCCTCCTTGGTTAATTCCGCAACAAATCCATTGAAGCTCTTCTTGTAGCTGTGGAGTAAATATTTGGATGCACTACTACTGTGGAATGCAAGCAATTGGAGAAGTTAGGAAGATCTGTCTTCTCCGGGTGTCATTTGAAAGTCAAAACTGGGAAGTGCTTCATAGAAAGTGCTCTTGATTTCAAAAAAAAAAAATGATGATTACCTGCCGACGACTTCTTGTAGCATGTTAGTGTGGAAAGATGATAAGGAGAGAGCACCACCCTTCGGAAGATCCCCCATGTACACGATATAGACCTGCAACCACAAATTGGCAAAAGTACCTATCAGATCTCAAGCCCAAGTCTTCTTCATGCATCAAACTTTTGAAGACGTTTTCTATATTTATAATAGTTTCTTCAATGAACACAATGAAAGAATAAAATATAAAAAGACATGGCAACAAGGCCAATGAGAGGGAGAGATCATCTGCCTCTCGATCTTCTTCGGAAGCTGTGCAGCTGATAAGCAGAGTACTGCAAGAAAGAGTGATAAAGAGAAGCCATGAAAGTGGAGGTGCCATATCCCCTAGCTATGGGCAGGGGTCGTACCAATTGCTTGCATTTTTATGCAAATGAATGGCCTTTAATTTATAGAAGAACTACAAGGCCCCTCTAAACAAATGTTTTCATAAATACAATTATTATTTGTTGGAAGTTTTTGATATTTTCTTATTTAGCTAATGTTTTATAAGGAATTTTATTATTATTAAAAAGGAAATTAAAAAATAAGTTTATCTTTATAAAAAAAATATTAATTTGTATGAAATCAGGACAAAATATAAAGTGAAATTTGATTAAAATAGTGAGTCCTTTATGAAATTTAGGAATCACTCTTTGACTACAGTGAATGGGTAGAATGCCTCACCACATTAACATTTATGTTCTCTCGTGATTGCTTTTTATTTATTTTTGTTTCTTGTTTATTATTCCCTTGCTTTTACATAACAAATATAGAGACAATACAATGAATGTGATTAAGTATGATATAGAAAAAAAAAAAGAAATTTATTTTATGTTCTTAAAAATATATTTTTTAATATTTTAAAATTTTGTAGTGTCCAAATTTTTTTTATTTCTTTAAATTTTAACATGTTTAAAAAAATTTGTAGAAGAATTCATATTTAAAAAAAAAAATCTATTTTTAGAAATAAAATAGAAAGTATATTTAAAACTATTAACTTAACAAATTCTAAAACCTTACCAAATTCAACTTTAAAGTAGTCCTAACCTAATTAATATAGATAGGCCCAACAAAATTAAAGAACATAAATTCAACCAAAACCAAGTTGATCAAAACAATTTTCGGCAAACCAAAACCATCAAAATCACTAATATAAGTCCAAACAAAAATAAGAAAATAATTATGGATCAAGGAAATAAAATGAGCAATAAAAATAATTTTATAACAATGGTCTTAAATTC
>CM074688.1:0-121211 GCA_037355405.1 Vitis amurensis | reverse complement strand
GAGAATGCAACCATTCTTACAAATGTTTGCCCGATGAGAGGAGGGATAAACTGAGAATGATAGAAAAGTAGCTAAGACCCAAGCGGGGCGAGATAGACTACCGGTGTGCACCCCTGAGCCTAGGTGACCTCGGACCTCTCCCCCATAAGTCAATAGACACTCTATCCAACAGGTCAGAGGTGATTTCCAAATCACTCACAGAGGGTGCTTGAACCAACGGGATGCCTAAGACTTCAGCAATTATCTTAGGGGTGACTTTAACAACAATTCCAAAAAGACTTGACTGGAGGTAAGATGCGAGTCAAGTTATGCTCAATAATGTTCGAATAAAACATTCGGACAATAGGAGCACAAGCACACCCAATGAAGTTTGCTAGATGAAGCCATCCTAGTTCTACAAACAGGTCTGGAATTGGTGTGTCGAGAAAAGATTCTAAATGAAGTTGTCTCTCAAGAACAAGAGACCTCTGACGATAAACCTTAGTGTACTTTGGTCTCTACATAATTTTGCTTGGGAAAGCATTGAAGGGAATCCCATCAATTGAAGTTTTGCAGGGAGCCTTGGGGATACTGGGAGGCTGGATAGAAGGAATGATGGGTAAATTTTCATCTCGAGCACCTTTGGAGGTTCTAGAGGATGACCCTTGAACAGGAGCTTTGCTTCTATGACCTTTTGGAGGCATATTTCCCAAATAATCCACACAAATAGCCTCTGTGAGAAAATCTCACACAAAAACTAACCAACACCAATGGAAGAAAAACCAACCTGTACGCACGAGAAACGCTGTGACAACCAGGGGCTACGAGATCAGCAATCCTTTGATGGGGAAGATATCAGACCAATGATACCACAAGAAAAGCTGGAACGAATGCTGACTAATGGAAATGGAAATGCGATCAGCGACAAGCAGTCGACAAACAGAGAAGAAAAAAAAAATGAGACGAGATGAGCTAACAATACACCGAAACGCCGGCAGTAGACAGAAATGAGAATGAGAGTTGTGCACGACGAAGATTTCCGGTGACAGCTGCTGGATCGAACCAAACGACGGCGAGACGAAGGGTTCTTCTCTGGAACGAAAACCCTAGGGCTTGGAAAGAATGAGACGAGTAACCAGATTTTGGGGTTTTTGACATTTCAAATTTTAATTACCAAAATGCCCCTCATCCATTTAACCCATGAGTATAACCCTTTGGGGACACAATTGGAAATTTTCACACAAAACAAAGAAAAATGTTTAGGGATTTTGAGTTTTTTTTTTTTTTTTTTTATATAAAAAAATTACGAAAATACCCCTGATTCATTAAACCAAAGGAGTTGAACCAGATGAGGGCAAAAATGGAATTTGCCTCAAATGCATAAGTGGTATTGATCTTGGTGGATCGATCCACACATCGTTCAAGAGCTCTCGGTGAAGGAACACACTTGTGCAACTGCAGGAAACTTTTCACAAAAAAATTTCTAAGTGTTGGAGTCAAGTGGTATCGATCTTGGTGGATCGATCCACACATCGTTCAAGGGCTCTCGGTCACATGACTGTGCACACAGTGGATCGATCCACACATTCAGCAGATCGATCGACACCCTACTGAAAAATGACTTAGGCAAAAAAATTTACAATAAAAACACAAGAAAACCAACAAGCTTTCCAAACATTGAAAATTTGATTCACCATAGCTAAGATTCAATAGGATGACATACTTATCTTTCAATCAATGAGTTAGAATTGATTCATATTGAACAAGAATGCTACTAAGAGCTTAACTTTAGACAAAATTAATAAACACAAAGATTGAAGAACCTTCCAAATTTATTAAATGAATAGGTAAAAAACAAATGATTATCAACATTCTAACAAGTATGTTTAAGCTCAAGGAAGACTTACTCATGACACCATAAAATAGTGAGTATGTTAATTTCTTTCCACTTATAAACCTATATCCACCCATAAAGCAAAAAATCATTTTCAAGACACACTTTCTTCCTAGAGAAATTCAAGATAATATTCCAAGAAGTCAATTTGCACCTCTCTTGGCCAGATTTCTGTTTAACACGACTTATTCACATCCCAAAAAAAAATTCATACAACATTTGTTTTTCACATTGAGCATTGAAATGAATTCACAAACATGAGCTTCACTTTTAGTATCATTTTTTTTTTTTTTAAATTTGAGGATCACTAAGGTGGCCTTTACAACAACAACATAAGGGATGTCCCACTCTTGCAATGGAGGTTTTTTAACTCTTGAAACATTGCCAAGGAGCCATAACCATTCTGGGAAACTTAATATTTATTTTTTATTTTTTAATTTCAAAGAAAGGGCAAACAATCAAGGAAGAATAATCTTAAACACTCAAGGATATTCTGGATGACTTTACTCACTTTTTAATGCTCATTAGATAAACATAAGTTTGCATTTAGACTATAAAGAATATTACTCACAATTTATGTAATCACAAGGTTCAACCATGAGCTGTTACTCACTTAAAAGAAATGAAGCTAACCTTTTGAGGTTTATCTAATCAAATCAAAATAGCAAGGATTCAATATCATGTTTACCAATCAAGCCATGGAGATAAAAACATCTTGAAGCTTTTAAGATCATTAAGAGTCAATTTAACTCTTAAACAAAAGTGTAAGCATGTCACTCTCATGAACTCAACAAATGTTGAAAATTTATGAAAAATGAAGAAAGGATTGAACCAAAACAAAAAGACATCAACGTGATTAAAGTTAGGAACATAGGAAGACAACTAGGACTCAAGGATATGCAAAAGGGTGTCCTAGACAGGTTCTAGAGAAAGTCAATTGACTGTGCATAAACCTATGGACTTTCTAAGTGATTCAAACCTAGACACATCCAAAGGTTTAGTAAGAATATCAGCAATTTGACCCTCAGTTGGAACATATTCCAATGACACCACTTTGTCTTCAACTAAATCACGAATGAAGTGATGTCTAATGTCAATGTGTTTTGTTCTAGAGTGTAGAACAGGGTTCTTGGAGATGTTGATTGCACTAGTATTGTCACAAAACACTACCATAGTTCCTTGATCAATCCCATAGTCTCTCAACATTTGCTTGATCCACAAAAGCTGGGAACAACAACTACCGGCAGCAATGTATTCCGCTTCAGCTGTGGAAAGCGAAACAGAGTTTTGCTTCTTACTCATCCAAGCAACCAAACAATTTCCAATATAGAAACAACCACCTGAAGTGTTTTTCCTATCATCCACATTTCCAGCCCAATCGGCATCAGTGTAGCAAGCTACATCAGAATGAGTGTCAAATGGATATCAAAGACCCAGCTCTAAAGTACCAGCAATGTACCTAATGATACGTTTAAGAGCTATGAGATGAGATTCCTTAGGACATGCCTGATACCTAGCACACACTCCAACACTAAAAGCTATGTCTAGTCTACTAGCAGTGAGGTACAAGAGACTACCAATCATGCTCCTATACAATGTTTCCTCTACCCCTTTCCCGGATTCATCCTTACTTAGCTTTAGGTTGGTTGGCATTGGTGTCCTAAAATGTTTAGTTGACTCAAGCCCAAACTTTTTGACAAGTTCCCTTGCGTACTTGGATTGGGATAGGAAAATCTCATCCTTGAGTTGTTTCACTTGGAAACCAATAAAATAGGTCAATTCTCCTACCATGCTCATCTCAAACTCACTTTTCATCTCTTTGGCAAAATCTAAAGCGCACTCACTAGAGGTAGAGCCAAACACAATGTCATCCACATAGATTTGTGCTACCAAGAACACTTCATCATTTCTTCTAATGAACAATGTTCGATCATCTCCCCCTCTCATGAATCCTTTCTTAAGAAGATAGGATGTGAGTCTTTCATGCCAAGCTCTAGGAGCTTGCTTTAAACCATAGAGAGCTTTTCTAAGTCTATAGACATGATTTGGATACCTAGGGTCTTGAAACCCTTTGGGTTGCTCCACATACACTTCTTCATTAAGGATCCCATTTAGAAAGGCACTCTTGACATCCATTTGAAACAATTTAAATTTCCATACACAAGCTACAGCTAAGAGTATTCGAATGGATTCAAGTCTTGCAACTGGAGCAAAGGTTTCATAAAAAACAATTCCTTCAATTTGCTTGAACCCTTGAGCAACTAACCTAGCTTTATTTCTCACAATCACACCATTTTCATCCATCTTATTTTTGAAAATCCATTTTGTTCCAATGACATTCACATATTTTGGTCTAAGCACTAAGAACCAAACATCATTTCTAGAAAATTGATTTAGCTCTTCATGAAGAGCATCTACCCAAGCTTCATCATTCAAGGCTTCTTCAACATTTTTTGGTTCAATTTGGGAGGTATAGCAAACATAGCTTACCTCATTTAGCTTGGATTGTCTCCTTGTTACCATGCTATCCTCATAGTTCCCAATCACATTGCTCAAAGGATGGTTCTTAGGTACCCTTGACTTATTTTTCTTTGATGGCTCAATTCTCCCCCTATCTCCTTTCTTTCCTTGCTCATCTTTCTTTTCTTCATCTTCACTTAACTTTTCATCTTCATATTTTTCTTCAATCACTTCAATATCTTTTGACACATCAATTCTATCATCATCACACTCTCTTGACCTTGATCCTATTGTGGACCCGCATTTTTCACGTGCGTCCCCACTCGATCGGCGAGACTCGCTTTTTATTTGTGAAAAATTAATTTTAGAAAAGTCGGAGTCGCCACTTATTTTATTTTTATTTTTGAAGGGAAAATAAAACAAGAAATAAAACCCTAAAAAATGACTCCATAATTTTTGGAAAAGCGTGTCTTTGAAAAACCCGAGTCTAAGTCCGGGGATCAGGTTACCTATTAGGAAGGTACCTTTGAAAGGTAGCACCCCTCTAAGCCCTCAAAAGGTCTCTATTGACAAGGTTAAGGGAAGTGTGGCCATTGATTAGTTAATTATGGATACCTAAATAGACTAGATGATTTCGAATATTGCATGCCTAACAAGATTGAATAACAATGAAGGAAAGTTAGAGTGCGTACCTGAACCGCTTCCTTGGCGCTATCATAAAACATAAGAGGTTAGTTTGGAGATACATCACACAACAATTGTTTTATTCAAGCAAATCAGGCATATATCAAGACATTCAAGAATCACGTCAAATATGGATATGGTCATCAATGACATACAAGTCCATAGAGTTCTAAAAAAATAGATGAGAAGAGAGCGTACCTGGATAGCAAGCTAGTACTCCTCCATGGGAAACAAGAGCATTTCAACAATAAATATTAAGTGAATTCAAGTATTTCATCAAGAAGAATCAAAAATCAACATATCAAGTAAACAGCATTGAAGTGAGTGTTATGAATGTCGGGCCCCCACCAAAGCCCTAATTAATCTCGCATGAGTTGATTCCATAGATTCCATGACTTGGAATCATGAATTTTATTCATGCTTGAGAAAATCGAGAAAAATCGAGAAAATTGGTTAAAAATCGAATAAAATAGTGAAAATGCGTGCCGGAAGGAAAATGGCAGCAAAAGGGTATTAAAATCTGGATTTTATTGCCTAGAGAATGTCTAAGGAACTTTAAAAAAAACCAAAGTTATTTTGATGGAAAAAGGTTTTGAAATCCATATTTAAGATGTATAAGATCACAAAATAAAAGAGAAGAACATTATGAGGAGTATGATGTGAGGCAAAGTGGCCATGCTAGAGTGAGGTTGGGGGTTATGACCAAGTTTGCACTGTTGGTGACTGTAGGCGCTGCTGTCATTTTCTTTGAATTTTTCCTTCTGCTCTCTGGTTGCATGCATTCAAGCACCATACATCGCTGCATTCCCGGGCCTTTTCCGATTCCTTGAAATTCCCTATACGCGGACTTACTTCCGAGAGCTTTGGCATTAATTCCCCATACGAATCTCTGAAATTTGCTGAGAAATTTAGTCTTTCTGGACTGCCATTTCTGATAACTAGAGCACTTCATATTCATCTGTTAACAGCCTGTTTCAATCTATCCTGTTGTTGCACCAAGGACTTCCCTTTTCTAACTGCAACATTTAACTTCTTTCTCAAAGAAGCTGACTTCTGCTCCTCCTGATCAAGTGGAACTTGCGTCTCCTCCCCTTTTCTGATCCAATGCTTCAACTTCACATAACAAAGATTGCATCTTCCCATATACCTATCTCTCTCCCCCTTTGCTTCAGTCAGATCACCCAAAGCCTCCTCCAATTCTTTCTTCAAAACCACCACATCTAGATCCTTGGTATCTGGTGCATCCATGGCTCTTGGTTCATCACTAGATGTATCAGCATTTTCGGTATGGCACTCATCAATCCCTTCCCTAAGCACAGTTTTTCCCAAGGAAAGTCTAGTGTGATTCTCTATAAACTTCCTTAGCATTGCAGACAGCGTGTATAGCTGTAGAAGGGTCTCTTAGTGCGTAAGTTACATCTCCAATGCATCCATGTGGGGTATTGAAAGGTGGCAGCCTTCAAGTTCTGAATGTTGCGGCTGTCTTCGAATTTGAGATGGTGCGTGGTGTAGATGGATGTAGCCCATGAAGAAACCTGTGCATAGAGTCCTTTGGTGCTCACAACTTCTTAAAAAAAATTCTGGGGGTTCTTCTAGAAAGTGGACTATGCATGTACGTGTATTCCCTGAAAATCAAAACTGTGCGTGGACTTCTTCATGCAGCTGTGAAGACTTCCTGAGGTGGCGTGTTTCTGTTAGTGCGTGGTCCCCATGGGAGTGCAGGCTGCCTCTCAATCCGTGCTCTTGGATTTCAAGTGTCCATCCAAAGTGGCAACATGAGATGTTTGTTTCTCTCAAAGTGGGTTCAGATTTTTTTTGTTTCTCTATATTGATGATACGACTGTTTCTCAGAAAATCCTCACTTGGTACCCTCTCCTCCATATTCAGGTACGGAGCAATGAACCCTCAAAGACTCCTTGGGATCAAATTTAAGAGACTGAACGTGAATACCAGAAATTCTGATAAGCTATGACATTGTGTTTAAGTCTTTCGAAAAGTGACTTTAGAAAAGACTTCAAGGCAGAATTCTGAACTGCAATGTAATGTGCATGACAACCTTGGAAGTCTCATCAGAAAAAGTTCAAATTTCTTCCATTGGAGGCCTCAAATTCAACAACTTCTTGATTCGTCAAAGAGGGTACCTTCAGCACTAGAGTTTTCCATTTGGTCGGATAAGACATTGGTAGACTGCTTGATCCGTTTGGAATTTAAACCCTGCACGTTCAGCCCAACACCTTCGAGAAACAGGCAACAAGTTTGCTGCCTTGATTCAGTATCTGGGTGGATAGTATTGTGTCTATTGGATGATTGAAGATCTACCACAGATAGATAGAATTATGGCCTGCAAGTGCAAAGTTTCCAGTTACTTGAAATGCTTTCAAAATCACGGTTCCAGTTTACATCTGCAGTCATTGACTCAAGTAAATTCGTATCAGCTTGGGTGGCTTTTGATTCCAACATGCAATAACTTTCCATGAATTCTGAAAAGCAACCCTTAGGTGAAGCTGACGATTGATGACCATCCAGTCCCTTGATTGGGATTGTCCCATTGACGGATAGATTACGAGAGAAAAATTCAGGAATTCTAATATTAAGGTTACATGCCTCTCCAATAAAACTTCCATCAAGTGATATGTGAATTTGTGAGTCACAAGAACCCAATTGGGAGGCAGCATGTCCATCATAGTTAAATGCGTCTTCACATATTTCATCCATCAAAGCAAACAACCCATGTTCAGTCTTGGCGTCATCACTCAAAGTATGCACTGGAGAGGCTGGTGGAGCAGAATCACTGTTGAAAATCATGGTTTCATCACCAGAATCATTCGTTTCTCTTGCCCGCTGAGCATTGTTCCACCTTGTCTTCATTTAATACAAAAGCCACTGTATCATGTCCAGAAGAAAAATCCGCTGCCACAGCAATTAATCCAAAGCTAGCACTATCATCTTCATTTTCTCTGCTTCATTCACCAATAGGCAAGGATCCATCAATCCCATGTTCCATGTTATTCAAATCAGTACTCAACTTCACATTCCACACTTCAGCGACAAGAACATCTGAATCAGAGTTATGAATGTCACTCTGCCTGGAGACGACATTTCCAATGCAAATTTGAGTAGACTTAGATGGAGTGGAAATTGGAACAGGGACTCCAGCATTTATATCCTTCCCATGAACTCCAATTGCACATTTTATATTTTTAGTTGTATGTGATTCCCCATGTAATTCAGCTAAAGAAGATACCCCAAGCTTACTAGAAATATCTCCCTCATGATGGCTTCTATCACAATTGCCGTCAGATAGTTCATCGATTTCCTCGGATAATAGAGAAGCATTCAAGTGACTAGTTGGAATCTCACTTTCAGCAGTAAGCTTATCCAACATTGCGTGGTCAATGACTGATACCTCCCATATGACGAGGATCTGCTCTGCTGCCCTTTTGGCTACCCCATGTTCTTTCATGAGCAATTCTTTAGTTTCTTTATATTCGAGTTGCACTTTTTGCAAAACAGATTGTAATTTTGCATTTTCCTGTGTTTTAGCTTCTTCCAGATCAGGTTTGCTGTTGAGCTTGGGACTGTCAATCATCCACATTAGATGAGATCCTCTCATAGGCAATGGTAGCATTCAGGGAGTATATGTAGAGGGCAAGGGAAAAGACGATAGAAGTCTTGGCATCAGCAGAGAGTGATGACCAACATCACCATCCGTTCATCAAGTACTCAGTCTTAATCTTGTCCTCGAGCACGATTGTTGCTTGAACCATCTCAAAGATCGTTTCTGCAGATTTAACAAAAGCACGCCATGCCAATCCCTCTTCTAAGTCAGCCCTTGATAGTCTTAGAACATCCTCAGGGAGTACAACATTCATATTAGCAGCATCCATATCAAGTAAATTAATCTTGAATTGCCTCAAAGTCTGGTGAATTTTGCCAACTAATGGTCTTAGTGAAGACTAAAGGACTACACAACAGCGACTAATCTCCACTTCTGGACCATTATTATTTGAAGAGTACTTTTTATCTCTTCGCCCCAAAGCTGGTTTGTCAGTTCTAGATGCTGCACTGGTTTCATTTGCAACAGAATCTCTGGAAGAATTATCAGAAAGGCTCCCACTACCTCCAGCAGAATTCCTATTCCCCTCCAAGCACAAACCAGAAGACCAAACCTTCAGTTCTCTCCTTAACATCGCTTTCAGTTCTGCAAGATGGTGTCTTGAATCAAATGCTTTCATGTGAATCATCAACGAACTGCGTAAAACCAGGTTTATTTGCTTATTTACCACAAGAATTTTCCTTATGTTCTTATCTTCTAGATGTGAGTGACCGGGAGCCATGGTGACTGCATGCATGTATGCCTTAGGTTCAGATCTTAGTGAGGAAAAATGAGATGGCAAAGGTCTTTAGCTGCTGTCAACCTTCCAATCTCATAGCGATTGGGTTGATTCAGATAATGGAAACTTCCTGCTTTTCCCAATCTGGACCTTTGAACATTCTCTGCTGATGCATCACAAAGCATGTAGAAGCGATGATAATTTCTCAGGATTAGGCACTTGACAAACACAGGATCTTTCCGGAAAATAAGTCCTGATAGTTGCTCTTGAAATCCTTCTCCTCTGATCAAATTGAATCTCCACAAACTTACCAAACCGACTTGAATTATTGTTTCTGACAGTCTTTGCATCACCGAATGCTTCTAGAACTAGATTGGACTCAAGAATTTGTTGCTCAATAGTCCTTCCCTTAGCTACAGATCTCCCTCCCATGTAGGCAAGATAACGCATAAGCTTACTCTGTTTTACCTGTCCCACTTTCACCACTAACCAGAATTGGCTGACTGATTTTCTCATTCATCGTAAGTTCCTATGCAACACCAACGACGACGAAAGTGTGGATTCGGCTCGCCAAAAACTGCCCCTTTATATTGTACCCTCATGTGGTTATCATATAGATGAGATAATCCTCCAGAAGCAAACTGTTCAATGCCCTCGGTGCTGATTTGATCTCCTTCAATTTTAACATATAGCATGTATAACACTGTTTGTCACACTTTCACTATTAAAAACAGAGTCATTCAGAACCTTGGCTTCAGATATGGCGTCTTTGCTGCTTCCAACAGACATTTTTCCTTTTCAACTTCAGATTTTGATTTCATCTCAGCAATGGTATGCGTAGGCGGGTTATTTATAGTTGACCATATACTGGCATTCCTTTCCTCACTAGTTTCTGCAATCAGCAAATCACTAGACGAGGTGTACTCATTGTATTGATGAGCAATTCTATCCGGATGAAGAAGAGAATGTAAAGTGGCTCATGAGGGCTTTGCTTTCATGCCAACTCTGTGATCAAGAACTCCTTCCTCAACGACATACACCCCAAGCTTAACAGAGATGTAAAAGGCTTCAGGTGCAGCTGCGAAGGTGAATAGGGTGGCAAGGGGTTGGATCTCATCATTAGTATGTTCAGAGACACTGGTAGCTTCGCATGTTTCATTAATTTGATGTCGAACGTAGTAAAAAGCACCAGATACAGATTTCTTCTCTCTTCCCTTGAGTTAGCAAGCGAATACTCAAGGAAAATAGATTTAACTCTTCCAACTACATAATCAGCAACTTCTGTTGTTGTTATGTTCAGAACACATTGTATAAATCCCCTTCTGATCAGATCCTCCACTGTTTAAATTTCAAGTTTCCTGCTTCTGTGGCTTCCAGAGCTGCCAATCCAAGAGTGACAACAAATTTTCCTCTGTAAGACTCTGCTTCTGTGTACAGAGGACTCTGCTGGAGGCTCTCATTCCTTGTTGAAAATCTCCTTCAACAATATAGTCAAATCAGTCTTCACCAATAGCTTTGTATCTTCCACGAAGCTGTATTTTGTTCCAACCAGATTATCCACAAACAGCAGATCTGCTATTCTCTTCATTCCCGCACTTAATACATATCATTGTTGCCGCATTGAGCTGGACCTCATAAGCCGAAGCAAGCATCCGGAAAACGAACTTAACATCTCCACAAAAATCCTTTCTTTCCCATACATGTTTATCATTGCAGACTGGAAAATCACATTCCTTCTCATTGGCATATCTTCAAACAATTCCCGCGCTCCTCAATCTGCCCTCAATTTACACACCCTGAAATGGTAGAATTCCGAGAAGCCATATCTCTAATCCCCGTATGAATCCATAAATTTACATGACTGCCACCAACCATAACAAGTGCATAAACACCCGACAAGCCACTTGGACATGATTGCTTAGAAAAATCTCTTCTGGGTCTCGTATTATGACAACAATTTTTACAGCAATGGCTGGAACAGAACCGTTAATAGAAAAAGAATAGCAACTGCCACGAGCTTCCTTTTATACGAACCCACAATCTGGCATATATAGCTAGAATTTGAAGAAATTGATCTCTTTGCTGAATCTCTTGATTGCATGCCCAAACTTTGGAGTCATCCTCATATGAAAAGTTGATGGCCATGTGACAGGTAGGAAGAAAGGCAAAACAGATATGGTAGAGAGTAGAGGAAACGATGGGAAAACAGACATGGGAGATTAAAAATAAATAAATAAATAAAACCACACCTCATGATTTTTCAATAGGCTCTGGTTAGTGGGAACAGACATGGAGTTATATGCTTCCGAAGACATTAATGACATCCAAAATCAAAACAAAACAATCAAGCAAGTAACCAATCTCAACAAAATAAATTGTGGCCCTTTTCGTCCACACAAAATCAACATTACATCAAATATTCTGAAACGAAAACACACGGAGAAATCGAACATGGGTAATAATTTCAAGAGTAACCAGCAACATACCTGGACAGCCTTGATTGCAATTAGTCTTTTCCCCTTCATCTGTGCTTTTCTCCAAAAATCCTCAGAAATCCTCGTCCAAGACTCCCATACGTACCTCTCCCAAAAAAGAATCTCCTCCCCCTTCTTTTCCTTTTCTCCCCTATATATATCACCCCTCAAGACCTAAATTTGTTTCCAAAAAGGAAAATTCTCCTATTTCCTTTCTTCTTCCCTTCTTTTTTTAAATCCTCCAATCAAAAGCAATCTTCCCAATTTCAAATTCCCCTCCAAAACCTTCCAAGAAGAGTCCCACCTTCCTTAAACTCCAATGGTAAGTTTCCTTGCAAAAACATGAAATTTTAGAAGTTAAATAATTGCATGAATAGATAAACAAAGTAAATAAATTAGAAAATGGTAAAATTAAAATAAAATAAAACAAAATAAAATAAAAATAAATAAAAAAATAAAATAAAATAAAATAAAATAATAAAAAAAATAAACCAATAAACAAAAGCCGAGCCCAAAAGCCATGTAACCATGCAAGTCATACAAGTCACGCTAAAAATGTCCAAATGGGCCAAGTGTGCCTAAACGGGCCTATGATGAAATTAAGTGGACCTAGGGTGGTGCCTAATGGGCCAAGTGTATCTAAAAGCTATCCTAAAAAAACAAGAAAAGCCTAAGTCTAAGTTAGGGTTGCCAAGGGTCACAATAAGGGATCAAATAATCCCTCAACCAAAATCTCCGAGGTGACTCAGAAAAAGGTAAGTGGTACGAGTAGTAATGGACCACCAAGGAACTACTGTGGAGCACTGGAAGTGGATTTAAAGACATGTGCTAAAGGGACAAAATTGAGGGTCTACAAATATGCCCCTCTTCGGTATAGATCACGAGTGTAGAGAATGCAAGTAGAAGCACGAGCAATGAGCGAAATGAAGTGAACTATATCGAAGAATTAAAGAAGGACCAGAGATTTTGTCCTAGCACATGAAGAGGTAAGATCAAAATGTGGGGTCTCAATGACATGGATGGAACAATTCTATGTGGGGAAATGACAATAAAGAGAGAAGGCATGTGATGAGTAGCACAAAGATGGAAAGAGGTGAAGATGATGACTCAAAGTCATGGATGAGATGAATGAATCTGGGTCAGGGACAAGACGAACGACTCTGGATGTAAAATAGGATAAACGGCTCTGGGTCGAGAGCTCTAGGAGTGACTCTGGGTCGAAATGGAATATGACTCTGGGTCGAGAGCCTTAGGCTCTAAATGGAAAAGAAATGACTCTGGGTCGTAATGGAAAATGACTCTGGGTCGAGAGCTCCAGGCTCTAAAAATGGGAAAGAATGACCCTAGGTCAAGATGGAAAGTGACTCTGGGTCGAAATGGAAAGTGACTCTGGGTCGAGAGCTCCGGGCTCTAAATAGAAAGGAATGACTCTGGGTCGAAATGGAAAGAGACTCTGGGTCGAAATGGAAAGTGACTCTGGGTCGAGAGCTCCGGGCTCTAAAATAGGAAATAATGACTCTGGGTCGAGAGCTCCGGGCTCTAAATAGATAGCCGATCAGGATACTTTCCGACTCAAGGTGTCGGGTCGAGGCCACTCACAAGTGGCTAGAATGATGTAAATGACTCCGGGTCGTGAGCTCAGGGCTCGGGGTGCTATGAATGACTCTGGGTCAAGATGGAAAATGACTCTGGGTCGAGAGCTCTGGGCTCTAACTAGGAAAGAATGACTCTGGGTCAAGATGGAAAATGACTCTGGGTCGATGAATAGCTCAGGGCTATGAGCTCCGGGCTCTATGACTGATCGGCTAGAAGGAGAATGCGATACGCAAACTCCAGGTCAAACCACTCATAGGCGACCAAGTGATGAAAGCTCAACTAAGAGCTGGAAAGACTCTGGGTCTACAGGAAATGATAGCTCAGGGCCAGCGGGCTCAGGGTCTAAGGGAAAAAAGATAGCTCAGGGCTGTAAGACTCAGGGTCTAGAAGTAACGGATAAGTCATGGCTACGAGGCTCGGGGCCTAAAAAAGGATAGCTCAAGGCTAGCGGGCTCAGGGCCTAAGGGAAAAAGGATGCTCAAGGCTATAAGACTCGGGGTCAAGAAGGAATGAATAACTCAAAGCTATGAGGCTCAGGGCCTAGAAGAGAATAGTAGAGAAGACCAACTCGAAAGTGGACATGGAATAAATTGGCTCAAAGCCACATACTCAAAATGTCAAGGGTCGGACTCTACAAACCAAGAAGGGAAATATGCCCCAGTATCCAGGGTGCTCACACTGCTGAAACAACCAGTAAATCAATCATCCGCTGAAATCAATAGGTCAGAAACTGATGCATCATGACAAATCTCTGAAAAGTCTAAACTGAAGGAATCTTCTGTGTCTGAAAAGCTGCTCTGTCGATGAATCTCAAAAGGTAAATCTCAAAGAGTGTAAATCATGGCTCATCTGAAAGTAAACCTCAAAGTGCACAAAATGCTACTCATCTGGATAATCCGATCTGCAAGGTAACAATGACGAAAACAAATCTGTCTCATGAACATCTGGCTAAAGGATCAACCCACACTCCTCGGGTGAAACCTGATGCGATCCGACTCTATCTCAACAAATCCATGTAGGGAGGCCCTGATACAGTCGATCGTCGGAAGCTTTGGGCTGGTGCTCAATCTAAAACCAAGCTGGCCACTGTCTCAATCTCAAGGATACTCAAAGAAAATGGGGGAAATATGCCCCAGTATAAGACCTGATGTCAAAGTCATAACCTAAACAGCCGACACCAATCATCCATCCTCATATCACTGCCCAAATAAATCTCGTCAAGGAGAGGGGAATATGCCCCAGTGTGGATAATCTAATGTCGAAGTCATGGGGTAAACAACCAGCAATGATCATCCATCTATGCACGGTCTCATGAACACCTGGCTAAAGGATCCGCCCACACTCCTCGGGTGAAACCTGATGCGATCCGTCTCTATCTCAACAAATCCATGTAGGGAGGCCCTGATACAGTCGATCGTCGGAAGCTTTGGGCTGGTGCTCAATCTAAAACCAAGCTGGCCACTGTCTCAATCTCAAGGATACTCAAAGAAAATGGGGGAAATATGCCCCAGTATAAGATCTGACGTCAAAGTCATAAGCTAATCAACCGACACTAATCATCCATCCTCATATCACTGCCCAAATAAATCTCGTAATGGAGAGGGGAATATGCCCCAGTATGGATATCGGATGTCGAAGTCGTGAGGCAAACAAACTAACAGTGATCATCCATCATCCATCCTCATATCACTGCCCAAATACAATCTCATCAAGGAGAGGGGAATATGCCCCAGTGTGGATAATCTAATGCACAATAAAGAGTCTGTCAACATCAACCAAACGTCTCTGTAACCATGAATAAAGATAGTCATGTCGTCCAATAACAGATAGGAACCTCGGAAAAAAAAAAGGGGGGGAAATATGCCCCAGTGTGAATATCTAATGCACAACCAAAGGATGCATCCAGCACCATCAATCAACTATCCTCAGCTCAACAATAATCCACTAAGAAGTCAGAATGATGTATCGACCAATGCCTCAAGGGAGACACTCTAAATCTAATCTCAAATGAATAGCCAAAATGATGAGGAATGTGGTAATCTCAAAAGTGGAAACATGTCTCTGATGAATCCCTGATTGAATCTGATAGGAATCCGGTAACCTCAAAGTGGGGAAATATGCCCCTGTATGCCAGATCTATACACTGCACTGAAAGCTGCCTCCAACTCAGTAATAATCCACTAGTCTATCTCAGGAATACTCCGTAAATGGAACCTAGAATCATGAAAGTCATCAATGAACTCAACAATGCTCCACTAAAACTGGTACCATCTCAACATACTCCACTAGGGATCTCGGATCAATGAAAATGTCCAGGCTCAAAGAAAGTGCTCCACTAGGGGCTCATCTCAACCAAATGAAAGGGGAATATGCCCCAGTATGAATATCTGATGTGCAGTAGAATGGGAAGCCAAACAACATCAAATATCATCCATAAAAATGAAGCAATCGACTACATCCAACACTAGATCACCTCCAAGCATCAAAAAAGCATCTCCCAGAAGAAGAAACGTGACAACATCTATATATCAACCAAATCCCAAACACCAACCTAAGTAGAGGCTGTCAAATATAACATCTGATCTCATGGTCTCAGGGTAGTCTTAAGACACGGGACGTAACGTAGGCCAGGGTGATAGGGTGAAAGAAATGAAGGGAAACTAGGCTCAAAGACCCAATGATCAAACCCATACCCTCGTGTATAAGATGTAATGCATAGAAAAATCTCATGAGCCATGGACCTAAAGGTAACCGAAGGACATGTCGATGGCGAAATGAGAGAAAGATGAGTAGTCAAACCATCAATGAAATATGTGAATGATGTGAAAAAGGTATCAAATCAGTAATGGGTATCAATAAGTAGGGAATGGATAAAAAGTGGAACGAAGATCTGGAAAGAGGTAATGGAATACAAAAGAAAACAATGAGAAAGTGGAATGAGTGATGATCGACCCATGTTAGTACAATAAAGGAAAGTCATATCACCAATGATGGAATGGTGGGTAAGACAATGATCCAGAAACCCTAGTAAAAGGTCACTCATCTCTCATACCTAATACATATCAACCATGGTCCAAGAAGCATAGGATACCATAGAACTCTCACATGAACCCCCAACACTCCAAATGCATAACAAGAGTGCCTCAAGGAGTGAAAACTCATATGAACATCTCACAAGAACCCACAATGACACATATACCCAGTAAACAGACCACCAAAGGTGATATAAGTGCCCAATGGAGCAAGATACCATACATAAACATGTCATTGCGCTTCTTTTTTTTTTTTTTTTTTTTTTTTTTTTTTTTTTTTTTTTTTTTTTTTTTTTTTTTTTTTTTGGCGCATGCTCTAATCATCAATAAGTCAAACTCCAATGGGAAAGATACAAGAAATGAATAAACTCTCTCAAATCACTGATGAATACATGAACCCTAACCCATGAGACAACCTTTCAAACTAAAATCTCCGAATCAATGCCAAATGATGGGATGAATGGAGTGATATGACTGCCCTCTTTGCACTAAGATGTGAAGAATCATCAGCCCAAGGAAGAGAAGAGATAAAATGAAGCAAATAATGACAAAAGCAAGAAAGAGAATGGAAATGTGATGATAGCAAAATAGAACAAACGGGGTGATAAGGAGATGATGACAAGAATGAGAAGATAGGCCTATAAGTCTAAAGCTCATGAGACTTTCATAGCAAAGCATGCATATACACCAAAAGGTCCCAACCCGGGTGTAGAAATGGTAATCAAGGCTATAAGAAGGAAATAAGGCTATAACATACCACGTGAGGCTCAATGGGCTAGCAATGGTTTTTAATATATCAATAAAGGTGATAAGGTGTAAGGCTAACCGAAATGATGGCCACCCATCCTGCGACCATGGTCTCAAATGTAATACTTTTTCAACTAATCCACTTTGGTGGGGTTTGAGAACTGGTCTCTATCCAAATACGTCAATCATATTTCCTCTCCGGGGTCAACTCTCTAATGACAAGTGGTGTACTCCAAGTAAGTCCCTATGGTCTCCTGGAATAGATGAATCTCCATGACCATAATCGGGCTAATATCATCCTCAAACATATCATCAACATAAGCGGGATGCCCCAACATAAATAAACTGAATCTCTTCTGAACTCTCAACAATGAAGATCTCAAGCATATCAAGATAGTGAACTATCTCAGGCTAATCTGTGCCAAGCATCCAACTATCATCCAACATGTCCGTCTCAGGCCCATCATGAAGAAAACCATGTCAATCAAATCTCCCATCTGAGAAAAACTAATGTCCTCTATAAGAACTCTCATCTGATAAACTTTGACTCATAATCCACTAAACTCATCATATGTACGAAGTCACCCTCAACAATGTCACTGGCTAACTGGGTGGTGGGGGTGGGTGGTAATGAATCATACGACATCTCATCCTGAACTGGATACTATCTATCTCACTGTCCATCAATCCTCTGGCTCAAACCTGCAAATGTCTCTTGAATAGAGTATGGGTGACTGTAAGTCGATCAACTGTATCATACTGAGGATCCATACCTGACTTTTTTGAAAGCTTGACCAATCTATCTCCAACTCTGATATAAAAAGTCGAATCCAAACTGAAGCGAGTAACATTCCTATAAGGTACAAAGATGCGGAAAGAGAAATGACATGAAGGAAGCTCAGAAGAGGTGGAAACACACTAATCACAATGCAAAAAAAGTGGCCCAACTGAGACTCAAACATGTACCAATCTCTGAGCACACCAAAAGGAGACCATGAAGAGGACAACTGAACCCAATTGTGACCAAGGCAGCTCTGATGGTCCACAGATGCACCCACGTGTAGGAATGAAATCTTAATTGGGTCTAGGCTAACCTACAAGGTTGAGGTGACTCTATAAGATAAGATGGGTGGGTTAAAGGATCCCTAACAGAAGCGATCGTACCCTCCGGCGGTACGCAACCCTCTGCACGCCTCCAAGGAGACGGGGTGCTTCCATGCAAGGTGGTCATCACCTCCACACATGCACTTCCTCGCGTTCCCAGGGGGTTTCTTAATGGTGAAGGCTCTCCCATCTCTCAACACTCAGGGATAATCTAAAGTGCACAATGAAGAATGTGGGTGCATCCGAAAACCTAAAATCTAAAGTGAGATAGTGAACGAAGACAAGCAATCATACGAACATGCAAGAGAAAGGGTTGTCATGCAACAAACAATCATGCAAAGCAGATAAATATCAAACAATCAAAGTTCTATCTGGCATATGTGAGAGTGAATCATGCTAAAGTGAGCAAAACAATCAAATGATCATTCAAACAGTCATACGAAGCGAATAAATATCAAACAAACAAAGTCCTATCTAACATATGTGATAGTGAATCATGCTAAAGTGAGCAAAACAATCAAGTGATCATCCAAGGCAATCAAACATGTTAAGATAGCAAACAAAACAAGCAAGCAAATCGAATCACCTTGCCTAAAAAAAGAGGTACCCACTAATCGACCAATTAAACGCCACATTTTCCTTAACTAGTGTTCAAGCTTGATCCTCAAAATCCCCAGTGGAGTCGCCAATTTGTGGACCCGCATTTTTCACGTGCGTCCCCACTCGATCGGCGAGACTCGCTTTTTATTTGTGAAAAATTAATTTTAGAAAAGTCGGAGTCGCCACTTATTTTATTTTTATTTTTGAAGGGAAAATAAAACAAGAAATAAAACCCTAAAAAATGACTCCATAATTTTTGGAAAAGCGTGTCTTTGAAAAACCCGAGTCTAAGTCCGGGGATCAGGTTACCTATTAGGAAGGTACCTTTGAAAGGTAGCACCCCTCTAAGCCCTCAAAAGGTCTCTATTGACAAGGTTAAGGGAAGTGTGGCCATTGATTAGTTAATTATGGATACCTAAATAGACTAGATGATTTCGAATATTGCATGCCTAACAAGATTGAATAACAATGAAGGAAAGTTAGAGTGCGTACACAGAACCGCTTCCTTGGCGCTATCATAAAACATAAGAGGTTAGTTTGGAGATACATCACACAACAATTGTTTTATTCAAGCAAATCAGGCATATATCAAGACATTCAAGAATCACGTCAAATATGGATATGGTCATCAATGACATACAAGTCCATAGAGTTCTAAAAAAATAGATGAGAAGAGAGCGTACCTGGATAGCAAGCTAGTACTCCTCCATGGGAAACAAGAGCATTTCAACAATAAATATTAAGTGAATTCAAGTATTTCATCAAGAAGAATCAAAAATCAACATATCAAGTAAATGACATTGAAGTGAGTGTTATGAATGTCGGGCCCCCACCAAAGCCCTAATTAATCTCGCATGAGTTGATTCCATAGATTCCATGACTTGGAATCATGAATTTTATTCATGCTTGAGAAAATCGAGAAAAATCGAGAAAATTGGTTAAAAATCGAATAAAATAGTGAAAATGCGTGCCGGAAGGAAAATGGCAGCAAAAGGGTATTAAAATCTGGATTTTATTGCCTAGAGAATGTCTAAGGAACTTTAAAAAAAACCAAAGTTATTTTGATGGAAAAAGGTTTTGAAATCCATATTTAAGATGTATAAGATCACAAAATAAAAGAGAAGAACATTATGAGGAGTATGATGTGAGGCAAAGTGGCCATGCTAGAGTGAGGTTGGGGGTTATGACCAAGTTTGCACTGTTGGTGACTGTAGGCGCTGCTGTCATTTTCTTTGAATTTTTCCTTCTGCTCTCTGGTTGCATGCATTCAAGCACCATACATCGCTGCATTCCCGGGCCTTTTCCGATTCCTTGAAATTCCCTATCGCGGACTTACTTCCAGAGGCTTTGGCATTAATTCCCCATACGAATCTCTGAAATTTGCTGAGAAATTTAGTCTTTCTGGACTGCCATTTCTGATAACTAGAGCACTTCATATTCATCTGTTAACAGCCTGTTTCAATCTATCCTGTTGTTGCACCAAGGACTTCCCTTTTCTAACTGCAACATTTAACTTCTTTCTCAAAGAAGCTGACTTCTGCTCCTCCTGATCAAGTGGAACTTGCGTCTCCTCCCTTTTCTGATCCAATGCTTCAACTTCACATAACAAAGATTGCATCTTCCCCATATACCTATCTCTCTCCCCCTTTGCTTCAGTCAGATCACCCAAAGCCTCCTCCAATTCTTTCTTCAAAACCACCACATCTAGATCCTTGGTATCTGGTGCATCCATGGCTCTTGGTTCATCACTAGATGTATCAGCATTTTCGGTATGGCACTCATCAATCCCTTCCCTAAGCACAGTTTTTCCCAAGGAAAGTCTAGTGTGATTCTCTATAAACTTCCTTAGCATTGCAGACAGCGTGTATAGCTGTAGAAGGGTCTCTTAGTGCGTAAGTTACATCTCCAATGCATCCATGTGGGGTATTGAAAGGTGGCAGCCTTCAAGTTCTGAATGTTGCGGCTGTCTTCGAATTTGAGATGGTGCGTGGTGTAGATGGATGTAGCCCATGAAGAAACCTGTGCATAGAGTCCTTTGGTGCTCACAACTTCTTAAAAAAAATTCTGGGGGTTCTTCTAGAAAGTGGACTATGCATGTACGTGTATTCCCTGAAAATCAAAACTGTGCGTGGACTTCTTCATGCAGCTGTGAAGACTTCCTGAGGTGGCGTGTTTCTGTTAGTGCGTGGTCCCCATGGGAGTGCAGGCTGCCTCTCAATCCGTGCTCTTGGATTTCAAGTGTCCATCCAAAGTGGCAACATGAGATGTTTGTTTCTCTCAAAGTGGGTTCAGATTTTTTTTGTTTCTCTATATTGATGATACGACTGTTTCTCAGAAAATCCTCACTTGGTACCCTCTCCTCCATATTCAGGTACGGAGCAATGAACCCTCAAAGACTCCTTGGGATCAAATTTAAGAGACTGAACGTGAATACCAGAAATTCTGATAAGCTATGACATTGTGTTTAAGTCTTTCGAAAAGTGACTTTAGAAAAGACTTCAAGGCAGAATTCTGAACTGCAATGTAATGTGCATGACAACCTTGGAAGTCTCATCAGAAAAAGTTCAAATTTCTTCCATTGGAGGCCTCAAATTCAACAACTTCTTGATTCGTCAAAGAGGGTACCTTCAGCACTAGAGTTTTCCATTTGGTCGGATAAGACATTGGTAGACTGCTTGATCCGTTTGGAATTTAAACCCTGCACGTTCAGCCCAACACCTTCGAGAAACAGGCAACAAGTTTGCTGCCTTGATTCAGTATCTGGGTGGATAGTATTGTGTCTATTGGATGATTGAAGATCTACCACAGATAGATAGAATTATGGCCTGCAAGTGCAAAGTTTCCAGTTACTTGAAATGCTTTCAAAATCACGGTTCCAGTTTACATCTGCAGTCATTGACTCAAGTAAATTCGTATCAGCTTGGGTGGCTTTTGATTCCAACATGCAATAACTTTCCATGAATTCTGAAAAGCAACCCTTAGGTGAAGCTGACGATTGATGACCATCCAGTCCCTTGATTGGGATTGTCCCATTGACGGATAGATTACGAGAGAAAAATTCAGGAATTCTAATATTAAGGTTACATGCCTCTCCAATAAAACTTCCATCAAGTGATATGTGAATTTGTGAGTCACAAGAACCCAATTGGGAGGCAGCATGTCCATCATAGTTAAATGCGTCTTCACATATTTCATCCATCAAAGCAAACAACCCATGTTCAGTCTTCGCGTCATCACTCAAAGTATGCACTGGAGAGGCTGGTGGAGCAGAATCACTGTTGAAAATCATGGTTTCATCACCAGAATCATTCGTTTCTCTTGCCCGCTGAGCATTGTTCCACCTTGTCTTCATTTAATACAAAAGCCACTGTATCATGTCCAGAAGAAAAATCCGCTGCCACAGCAATTAATCCAAAGCTAGCACTATCATCTTCATTTTCTCTGCTTCATTCACCAATAGGCAAGGATCCATCAATCCCATGTTCCATGTTATTCAAATCAGTACTCAACTTCACATTCCACACTTCAGCGACAAGAACATCTGAATCAGAGTTATGAATGTCACTCTGCCTGGAGACGACATTTCCAATGCAAATTTGAGTAGACTTAGATGGAGTGGAAATTGGAACAGGGACTCCAGCATTTATATCCTTCCCATGAACTCCAATTGCACATTTTATATTTTTAGTTGTATGTGATTCCCCATGTAATTCAGCTAAAGAAGATACCCCAAGCTTACTAGAAATATCTCCCTCATGATGGCTTCTATCACAATTGCCGTCAGATAGTTCATCGATTTCCTCGGATAATAGAGAAGCATTCAAGTGACTAGTTGGAATCTCACTTTCAGCAGTAAGCTTATCCAACATTGCGTGGTCAATGACTGATACCTCCCATATGACGAGGATCTGCTCTGCTGCCCTTTTGGCTACCCCATGTTCTTTCATGAGCAATTCTTTAGTTTCTTTATATTCGAGTTGCACTTTTTGCAAAACAGATTGTAATTTTGCATTTTCCTGTGTTTTAGCTTCTTCCAGATCAGGTTTGCTGTTGAGCTTGGGACTGTCAATCATCCACATTAGATGAGATCCTCTCATAGGCAATGGTAGCATTCAGGGAGTATATGTAGAGGGCAAGGGAAAAGACGATAGAAGTCTTGGCATCAGCAGAGAGTGATGACCAACATCACCATCCGTTCATCAAGTACTCAGTCTTAATCTTGTCCTCGAGCACGATTGTTGCTTGAACCATCTCAAAGATCGTTTCTGCAGATTTAACAAAAGCACGCCATGCCAATCCCTCTTCTAAGTCAGCCCTTGATAGTCTTAGAACATCCTCAGGGAGTACAACATTCATATTAGCAGCATCCATATCAAGTAAATTAATCTTGAATTGCCTCAAAGTCTGGTGAATTTTGCCAACTAACGGTCTTAGTGAAGACTAAAGGACTACACAACAGCGACTAATCTCCACTTCTGGACCATTATTATTTGAAGAGTACTTTTTATCTCTTCGCCCCAAAGCTGGTTTGTCAGTTCTAGATGCTGCACTGGTTTCATTTGCAACAGAATCTCTGGAAGAATTATCAGAAAGGCTCCCACTACCTCCAGCAGAATTCCTATTCCCCTCCAAGCACAAACCAGAAGACCAAACCTTCAGTTCTCTCCTTAACATCGCTTTCAGTTCTGCAAGATGGTGTCTTGAATCAAATGCTTTCATGTGAATCATCAACGAACTGCGTAAAACCAGGTTTATTTGCTTATTTACCACAAGAATTTTCCTTATGTTCTTATCTTCTAGATGTGAGTGACCGGGAGCCATGGTGACTGCATGCATGTATGCCTTAGGTTCAGATCTTAGTGAGGAAAAATGAGATGGCAAAGGTCTTTAGCTGCTGTCAACCTTCCAATCTCATAGCGATTGGGTTGATTCAGATAATGGAAACTTCCTGCTTTTCCCAATCTGGACCTTTGAACATTCTCTGCTGATGCATCACAAAGCATGTAGAAGCGATGATAATTTCTCAGGATTAGGCACTTGACAAACACAGGATCTTTCCGGAAAATAAGTCCTGATAGTTGCTCTTGAAATCCTTCTCCTCTGATCAAATTGAATCTCCACAAACTTACCAAACCGACTTGAATTATTGTTTCTGACAGTCTTTGCATCACCGAATGCTTCTAGAACTAGATTGGACTCAAGAATTTGTTGCTCAATAGTCCTTCCCTTAGCTACAGATCTCCCTCCCATGTAGGCAAGATAACGCATAAGCTTACTCTGTTTTACCTGTCCCACTTTCACCACTAACCAGAATTGGCTGACTGATTTTCTCATTCATCGTAAGTTCCTATGCAACACCAACGGCATGACGAAAGTGTGGATTCGGCTCGCCAAAAACTGCCCCTTTATATTGTACCCTCATGTGGTTATCATATAGATGAGATAATCCTCCAGAAGCAAACTGTTCAATGCCCTCGGTGCTGATTTGATCTCCTTCAATTTTAACATATAGCATGTATAACACTGTTTGTCACACTTTCACTATTAAAAACAGAGTCATTCAGAACCTTGGCTTCAGATATGGCGTCTTTGCTGCTTCCAACAGACATTTTTCCTTTTCAACTTCAGATTTTGATTTCATCTCAGCAATGGTATGCGTAGGCGGGTTATTTATAGTTGACCATATACTGGCATTCCTTTCCTCACTAGTTTCTGCAATCAGCAAATCACTAGACGAGGTGTACTCATTGTATTGATGAGCAATTCTATCCGGATGAAGAAGAGAATGTAAAGTGGCTCATGAGGGCTTTGCTTTCATGCCAACTCTGTGATCAAGAACTCCTTCCTCAACGACATACACCCCAAGCTTAACAGAGATGTAAAAGGCTTCAGGTGCAGCTGCGAAGGTGAATAGGGTGGCAAGGGGTTGGATCTCATCATTAGTATGTTCAGAGACACTGGTAGCTTCGCATGTTTCATTAATTTGATGTCGAACGTAGTAAAAAGCACCAGATACAGATTTCTTCTCTCTTCCCTTGAGTTAGCAAGCGAATACTCAAGGAAAATAGATTTAACTCTTCCAACTACATAATCAGCAACTTCTGTTGTTGTTATGTTCAGAACACATTGTATAAATCCCCTTCTGATCAGATCCTCCACTGTTTAAATTTCAAGTTTCCTGCTTCTGTGGCTTCCAGAGCTGCCAATCCAAGAGTGACAACAAATTTTCCTCTGTAAGACTCTGCTTCTGTGTACAGAGGACTCTGCTGGAGGCTCTCATTCCTTGTTGAAAATCTCCTTCAACAATATAGTCAAATCAGTCTTCACCAATAGCTTTGTATCTTCCACGAAGCTGTATTTTGTTCCAACCAGATTATCCACAAACAGCAGATCTGCTATTCTCTTCATTCCCGCACTTAATACATATCATTGTTGCCGCATTGAGCTGGACCTCATAAGCCGAAGCAAGCATCCGGAAAACGAACTTAACATCTCCACAAAAATCCTTTCTTTCCCATACATGTTTATCATTGCAGACTGGAAAATCACATTCCTTCTCATTGGCATATCTTCAAACAATTCCCGCGCTCCTCAATCTGCCCTCAATTTACACACCCTGAAATGGTAGAATTCCGAGAAGCCATATCTCTAATCCCCGTATGAATCCATAAATTTACATGACTGCCACCAACCATAACAAGTGCATAAACACCCGACAAGCCACTTGGACATGATTGCTTAGAAAAATCTCTTCTGGGTCTCGTATTATGACAACAATTTTTACAGCAATGGCTGGAACAGAACCGTTAATAGAAAAAGAATAGCAACTGCCACGAGCTTCCTTTTATACGAACCCACAATCTGGCATATATAGCTAGAATTTGAAGAAATTGATCTCTTTGCTGAATCTCTTGATTGCATGCCCAAACTTTGGAGTCATCCTCATATGAAAAGTTGATGGCCATGTGACAGGTAGGAAGAAAGGCAAAACAGATATGGTAGAGAGTAGAGGAAACGATGGGAAAACAGACATGGGAGATTAAAAATAAATAAATAAATAAAACCACACCTCATGATTTTTCAATAGGCTCTGGTTAGTGGGAACAGACATGGAGTTATATGCTTCCGAAGACATTAATGACATCCAAAATCAAAACAAAACAATCAAGCAAGTAACCAATCTCAACAAAATAAATTGTGGCCCTTTTCGTCCACACAAAATCAACATTACATCAAATATTCTGAAACGAAAACACACGGAGAAATCGAACATGGGTAATAATTTCAAGAGTAACCAGCAACATACCTGGACAGCCTTGATTGCAATTAGTCTTTTCCCGCTTCATCTGTGCTTTTCTCCAAAAATCCTCAGAAATCCTCGTCCAAGACTCCCATACGTACCTCTCCCAAAAAGAATCTCCTCCCCCCTTCTTTTCCTTTTCTCCCCTATATATATCACCCCTCAAGACCTAAATTTGTTTCCAAAAAGGAAAATTCTCCTATTTCCTTTCTTCTTCCCTTCTTTTTTTAAATCCTCCAATCAAAAGCAATCTTCCCAATTTCAAATTCCCCTCCAAAACCTTCCAAGAAGAGTCCCACCTTCCTTAAACTCCAATGGTAAGTTTCCTTGCAAAAACATGAAATTTTAGAAGTTAAATAATTGCATGAATAGATAAACAAAGTAAATAAATTAGAAAATGGTAAAATTAAAATAAAATAAAACAAAATAAAATAAAAATAAATAAAAAAATAAAATAAAATAAAATAAAATAATAAAAAAATAAACCAATAAACAAAAGCCGAGCCCAAAAGCCATGTAACCATGCAAGTCATACAAGTCACGCTAAAAATGTCCAAATGGGCCAAGTGTGCCTAAACGGGCCTATGATGAAATTAAGTGGACCTAGGGTGGTGCCTAATGGGCCAAGTGTATCTAAAAGCTATCCTAAAAAAACAAGAAAAGCCTAAGTCTAAGTTAGGGTTGCCAAGGGTCACAATAAGGGATCAAATAATCCCTCAACCAAAATCTCCGAGGTGACTCAGAAAAAGGTAAGTGGTACGAGTAGTAATGGACCACCAAGGAACTACTGTGGAGCACTGGAAGTGGATTTAAAGACATGTGCTAAAGGGACAAAATTGAGGGTCTACACCTATATCATCCACAATCACATTGATTGATTCCACCATACATTTTGAACTCAAAATGTATACTCTATATGCCCGACTTTTGGAGGAATATCCTAAGAATATCCCTTTTTCACTCTTGGATTCAAACTTTCCAAGATTTTCATGATCTTTCAAGACATAACATCTACTTCCAAACACCCTAAAGTACTTCACACTGGGTTTCTTACCTTTCCACAGCTCATAACAAGTCTTCCTAGTATGAGGACGCATGTGAGTTTGATTGGAAGTATAGCAAGCAGTGTTGATGGCTTCAGCCCAAAAATGTGTAGGGAGTTCATGCTGATTTAGCATTGTTCGGGCCATTTCTTGAAGGACACGATTTTTTTCTCTCAACTACCCCATTTTGTTGAGGTGTTCTAGGAGCGGAAAACTCATGTTTGATTCCTAGAGAATGACAAAATTCAAAAAAATTTGAATTGTCAAATTCTCTCCCCCTATCACTCCTAATTCTTTCAATGGGATGCCCTTTTTCATTTTGAATTTTCAAACCAATGTCCTTGAAATTTATGAATGCCTCACTCTTATCTCTTAGGAATGCAACCCATGCATACCTAGAATAGTCATCAACCATCACCAAAATGTATTTCTTGCCCCCTAAACTCTCGGTTCTCATTGGTCCCATGAGGTCCATATGTAAGAGTTCTAAAGGTTTAGAGGTCAAAATTTCATCAACTCTCTTATGTGTACTCCTTGTTTGTTTTCCCTTTTGACAAGGACCACAAATAGGATTAGAGGGTTTTCCAAGCTTAGGAATCCCTTTGATGACTTCATTATTCGCAACCTTCATCAAGTCACGGTAGTTTAAATGACCCAACCTACGGTGCCACAAATCCGATTGATTCAATTTTTGAACTACCACACACAAGAGAAGAAGAAAAAGAGGTAGAAGGATTTTGACAAATAGCATAGCAATTATCAGAAGTTCTCAAACCAATCATCACACAATTTCCATTCAAATCAAACACTTTACATAAATTTTGTGAAAATTGAACATTGAACTTCTTGTCACATATTTGACTAATGCTAATCAAGTTAGCTTTCAATCCTTCCACATACAAAACCTCTTCAAGGTTAGGGATCCCGGGAGCACAAATTGTGCCTTTCCCTTTCACACTAGCAACATTGCCATCACCAAAAGTCACATTTCCTCCATCAAATTCAGTGAAATTAGTGAAGAATGATCTATTACCTGTCATATGACGTGAACAACCACTATCAAAATACCATGAGTGTAACTCACTAGCTCTAAGTGCAGTGTGAACAACAAGGCAATTAAGCTCACTCTTTTTCACCCATATTTGTTTTACATTTGTGACTTTGGTCATTCCATTTAAAGTGCTTCCTTGGAAGCCACTATAATGAGAGACATTTGAATCTTTCCTGAACACTCTCTTGCCTCCTTGTAACAACCTATTTCTCAAAGTGAATGATTCATTCATTAGGTTGGTCAACTTTCTTTGGAAACTCTCAAACATCCTAGCATAACATCTATCAATGGTGTGTCCCATTTTAGTGCAATGAGTGCAATGAAGTTTCAGTTTTGGAGGAATTTTCTTAGGGACCACTTCTTCACAAGACTTGACAAAAATTGTTTTACCACTACTTGGAGTGGTAGCTTCATCAACAAAACCTAAGCCTCTTTTATCAAATGATTTCCTCCCTAAATTGATCAAATCACTAAGTCTTTTAGAGCTAGGATGTGACTCTTCTTTCCTAAGACTCAACTCATTCTTAAACACTTGATTTTCACTCTTCAATTCATCACACATTTTCTTCATGTCAAAGTGTTCACCCTCAAGAAAGGCAATCTTATCTAGCAAAGATTTTTTCTCTCCCTTTAGAGTTTTAATCTCATTGATTAAACTCCTTTTAGAAGTCTTCCACTCAACTTGTTCCTGTTTGAGACTTAAGCACTCCTTGTACAAAGTCTCATATGCAGAGTCAAAACTCTTCTCATCACCATTTGAGTCACTTGACTCACAAGACTCACTAAGTACCTCATTTTTGAGTGGTTCATCAATGACACTTGCCATAAAGGCTGTGAAATTAGTGCATTCCTCACTAGCATTGGATTCTTTTTCACTAAATTGACATGATTCTGAGTCACTCCAAGTGACTTGCATGGCTTTCTTTCCTTTTTTCTTTGAGGGACATTCTGTGGCATAGTGTCCATTTCCTCCACACTTGAAGCATTCAACCTCAAGGTCCTTTTTGACACTCTTGTCTTTCTTTTTGTCTTTTACATTTGATTTTCCCATTGAATTATTCCATTTTTTAGCATCTTCCTTGGACTTCTTCTTATATTTCCTGAACTTCATGTATTTTTTGAATTTTGTAGCAAATCTAGCAACCTCTCCATCCTACATTTTCTCATTACCCTCACCTTCGGAACCTAAGGACTCATCTTTAATGGCATTCAAGGCAATGCCCTTTGATTTCCTAGGTGATCCAAGAGTCATTTCAAAGGTTTGGAGTGAACCCACAAGTTCATCCACTTTCAAGGAATCCACATCCTTGGACTCTTCAATGGCAGTGACTTTTGCTCTAAATCTCTCCGGAAGAGATCTTAGAATTTTTCTAACCACTTTGGAATTAGGAATGGGCTCACCTAGATTAAAACTAGAATTCACAATGTCCATCAGTTTTGCATAGAACTCTCCAAAGTTCTCATGATCCTCCATCCTAATTGTCTCAAACCTAGAGGTTAACATTTGAAGTTTGGACACTTTCACAGCATTAGTGCCTTCATGAGTCACTTGGAGGATATCCCAAGCCTCCTTAGCCGAAGTACATGTGGCTATCCTACGAAATTCATCCGTGCTAATGGCATTAAAGATAGAATACATGGCTCTAGCATTGTTCTCACTAGCTTCATTGTCACCTCTATCCCATTCCAACTTAGGCTTGATAACATTAGTTGGTCTTCCTTCTCTATCCAACACCTTAGGTGGAGACCAACCAAATTCAACGCATTCCAAACTTTTTCACTTTGCATTTTGAGAAAATATTGCATTCTCACTTTCCAATGAGAATAATTTTACTTGGTTAAAAATGGTGGTCTCCCAATGGAAGCTCCCTCTTGATGAGGTTCCATGATTGAGATTCAAGGACCGAAAATGATTTTTCTTTTAAAAACCCGCTCTGATACCAATTGAAAATGTGAATCTCAATAATGAACTACACCTAGAGGAGGGTGAATAGGTGTTGTAGAAGAATTTAAAAATTCTCCCAACAAAGATTACCTAACCTTAGTAAAACATCCACAAGCAACAATGTATGCATCAACACTCTCCCAACAATTTATAAATGCAAAACACATGCAAATGCTTCAACACTCCTCAAAAATAAAACAAAATATAGAGTGAGAGAAAGAGACAATGAACACAGGATTTTTAACATGGAAAACCTCCGAAGAGATCAAAAACCACGGGCCTATCACCAATTGAAAACTCCACTATGAAGAATAAAAACTGAGTACAAGGTTTTACCTAGCTCAAGCCAACCAATCCTTCCCGGAATACTTGACTAGTACCTTCATTTTCAGCTTCTCCTTTTGGAGCACACTTGGAGTCCGCACCAAGCTCAATCTCGGCCTCTTCTTGAATCCACACAAGAAGAAAATGGGTTTTTGCACAACCCAAATAGAATGAGAGATTTAGATGTGAATGAAGGAATGAATCAACCCATTTATTGCTCAAGAAAATCCATTGAAAACAGTTTTGAAAACAGTTTTGAAAACATTAAGAGAAATGGATTTTCTTTGCAATCAAAAACCCCAACTTAGGAAAGCAAAAATGAGAAATGAAGAACCCTAGGAGTGTGGCTGCTCTCCCCACGTTTTCAGCAGTCTCTCTTACTAGAAAATGAGAGAAAATTGGTTTTTAAAGTGTAAAAAGAAACCCTTAATCTAATGGCTGAGATTTGATCAAAAAAACATTAGTTGGATAGATCCACCCCTATACTTGGATCGATCCAGAAACAGAGGAATGAAAGCCTTGCACCAAAAACCATTTTTCCCAACTTTCTAACACATTTAAAGATTAAAAACCGGGTTGATTCACATCCAATCACCACACACTCGACTACATACATTGGCCTCTTAGCAAAGTCTTAGTCTTCAAAGTCAAGTAGTCCGAATAGGAATAGGAAAGCCGAGTTAGGGGACATTTAGGAATTTTGTCCGGAATTGCCAACTTAGCTAAACACTCACACATACAGTAAGTGTGTTGACTAGATGACTGTAATAAGGAATAAATATAAATATAAATAAAAAATAAAAAATAAAAAACTTCAAAAGCAACCGGATCTGCCCTATTGCATTGCATTACCTAGTCAACACGAAATCTTGACAACAATTTAGAGGAAAGTCTGCAAGGCTGCCCAATTTTTTTTATTAAGAAAATATTGTTGGCTAGCGTGTCGTAATGATTTAGAGAAGTGGTGGGCTCATTATAAGAACTAAGATGCTAGCCAGGAAAGAGACCTAAATACCAAAACGTGACAAGGATATTCATAAGTTGAGCGCCTGCCCACATTTGGTTCTTCATTGGCTGCTTCCAAGCGTTCCTGATTTTAGTTTACTATATTATTTTATAGATCAACAAGGGGAAAGGAATGCATGACCTTTTTTAGGAAATATGCTATGGAATGAGGGAATTGTGGTTCAAAGTATAAATTTAAGAAGTGGGAAACATGACTTTTTTAGAAACCCAATAAGCCTATCTAATTTCTATCATTTATAATATTTTTATGGTATAGTGGAACGATTTTTTCATCTTTAGGTGTAATTATGATTGGTTGAATCATATTAAAATATTGTGAATTTTTATGTAAATTATTTTATCTTTATGTTGTTGAACTAATATTATTTGTATTAAAGTTTATGTCGAAACACTCGATGGAACAAAAGACTCATGAATGAAGATGTAAATATAAAAAGTGGATTAGTGTGAGATGCTTTGGAACTAAGGGTCTCCAACGGGCGGGCCGGGCCATGGAAAAATGTTAGGCCCGCGGCCTGGGGGCAGGCTGGGCGGGTTGGCGGGCCAGGCCGTGGGCTTTTTTAAATAAGCCAAAATGGTTTTTAAAGAAAGGAAGGGAGAGGGGGGGATTCGAACCCCTCCCCTCATGCTTAAATATCAAGGCTCTAACCAACTGAGCTACATTCCTTTTGTGCTTATTAAATGAGTTAGTTATATATATATATAAAATAAAGTATATTATTTAAAAAAAAAAATTAAAGGCTCCAACGGTCATGTGACCGTTGGAGCTCTAGCCCAGCTGCCCATGTGAGTCATGTGACCGTTGGGGCTAAGCCTCCAACGGTCACATGGCCAATTTTTTTTTTTTAAAAAAAACCTTCCTATAAATACATTTTCTCCCTTTTCATTTTTTCATCAAATTCTCTCTATTTCTCTCACATTCTACAATATTTCAAATTCTTTTATTTTTCCCTCAAATTATACAATATTGTTGGTGGTGCAAAACAAGCATTGGTGGCTCCAAGAGTTCAAATTTGCTAGGAATTTCTGCATCGGTTCTCTAATTGAGTAATATACTTCACCCCTACTACTTTATTTTTTTGTTACATTTTTTTTTATATTTATTACTTTATTATTTTTGGCATAATATTTTATCAATAAGTATAATATGACAAGTGCTTCTTCATCTAGTCCATGTGATGAAATATCATCAAACAAAAAATTTACTTCAAATATATGGAATTTTTTTATAGAATAGAAATAATTTTAGAAAATAATAAAAAAGAAATAAAAGCAAAATGTAAAATTTGTAATAAATTTCTTCTTGGTGGCTCAAATGCGAGCACAAGTCATTTAAAAAAGACATCACGAAAATTGTAAAACTAAAAATAATGTAGATATTAGAAATTATATGCAATTAGGTAAAAATGAAAGTGGAAATTTAAAAACATTTTCTTTTGATGAATCTAAGCATCAGTGAAGAAATGATTGATTATATAATAAGAAGCGAACAACCTTTCAACATGATGGAAACTCATGATTTTGTAGGAACAATTCAACGAGGTATTAATCCTCAATTTAAAGGTTGGTCTGGAAATACAGTTAAAAGAGATATTATGAAAAAAATTTATACACAAAAAGAAATTTTAAAAAATTTTTTTGCAAATTTTGAAGGAAATATTTGTTTAACATCTGATATTTGGACATCTTTAACTCACACTGGTTTTTTATGTATAACTGCTCACTACATTGATAATGAATGGAAATTAAATAAAAGAATAATTTCATTTAAATTAATAAATGCTCCACATAGTGGTAAAAATATAGCAGCTTTAATAAATGAAGAAATTATAGATTTAGGCCTTCGTGATAAAATATTGACAGTAACATTAGATAATGCTGCTAATAATGATGCAGCAATACATAGACTAAAACTATATTGGCAAGGAAAAGAAGATCGTGCTAAAATATTTCATGTGCGTTGTTGTGCACATATTTTAAATTTAATTGTAAAGGATGGATTAAAAAATGTTGATAGTACATTGGAAAAAATTAGAGGCATTGCATATAGTATTAATAGTTCTCAAGCAAAACATGAATTATTTTTTTATTGTTGCAAAATGTTAAATATGAAAAGAAAAAATATAAATTTGGATATGGTCATTAGATAGAATTCCACATATAAACTTTTACAAAATATAGAAAAGTAGTCGAATTATATGAAATACAATTAATTAACAATGATTGTGAAGCAGATATTTATGCATTAAATGATTATGATTGGCATATTGCGGATCTTTTAAGAGATCTTTTTGAAATTTTTGATACTTCAACAAACATTTTTTGTGGTGTATATTATCCAACTTCAAATCGAGTTATTATGCAAATAACTAATATTTTTATTGTACTTCAAAAATATTTAAGTTTTGAAATGTTTAATGATACAATATTTGCAATGATAGAAAAATTTAGAAAATATTGGGGAGAAATACCTTTAATTTTTTATATTGCTTTAATTGTGGACCCTAGATTGAAATTTGAAGCTTTGGATGAATGGTTAACAATTATTTATTTTAATGACCAAATAAAAATTGAAGAAATTAAAAATGAAATAAATTCATTATTATATAATTTATATAACTATTATAAAGAAAAATATGGTAATGATATTAATACTAATAAATTACCACCTACATCTACAAACTCCTCATCTTTTTTATAAAGGAGCTCTAGAAATGTTGAAAAGTCGAAAAAGACAACAAATAGTTCTCCAAATAATACATCCGATTTAGATAAATATCTTAATACCGATATAATTCCATTTGAAGATCAAGAAGATTTTGATATTTTAATATGGTGGAAATCACATCAACACAAATATCCTGTGCTTTCTATAATTGCTCGTGATGTACTAACAGCCTCTGTGAGTACAGATTGCATCAGAAAGTCGCTTTTAGTGCGAGGTGGAAGAGTAGTTAGTAAAAAATGATGCAACTTAGCGCGAGATGTTATTGAAGCGAGGATATGTGTGAAAGATAGGGAAATAGCGAGATAAAAGGATGTACGATTCCATTCGAGAAACAGAGAGATGCTTGCCGATATGGAATCTTTAAAATTATCAAGATCTTCATGGATGCATGATAGTTCGCCATCACCGCCAGAAAATAATGACTAAATGTATATTATATTTTTTTTTTTTTGTGGTTGAAAAATACAGATGATTGACAAATAAATAGGTGCCAACCTAGTTGGGATGTATTTATTTTGTAGTGATGTAAACTTTTCCCACATTTTTAAATGTAATTATACATTCAATGAATAAAATTTTGAAATGAATATTTTTTTTAATACTTTTTATTTTTGTAGTTTTTTTTTTTAAAGGGGCGGGCCTAAGGACGGGCCTACGGGCTGCTGGGCCTAAATTTAGGCCCGCGGCCCGGCCCACCCATAAACGGGCTCGGGCCCGACAGGCTTGGGCCGGGCCGGGCCGGGCCTAAAGCGGGCCGCGGGCTTTTTGGAGACCCTTATTCGGAACCCATAAATATATCTAGTTTCTATCATCTATGATGTTGATGAGTTAATGTATTGTTGTTTGTTTTCTTTAATATTTTGAGTATAATTACTTTTTGATTTATGACTGTAATACTGACAACTGGAGGGCTTGAATGAGAAGAAAGAAATGTGTTAAGCAAGCTTCTCATATATTTATCTCAAAAATCTGGAAATTCAAAGGCCCCTGTTCATGCTGCCATTGTATGTGCCCTGCTTTTGCTTTGTTTTTCTTATTTCACTTCTTCCAAACTTGCCTGCCCTCGTTAATGTGAAGAACCCATAGCTTGTTAAAGGGTAGCATGCACAGCAATCCATCTGACAAATGGAAATGACCTCAAGATATTGTAATCTTTATCACTTTTGAAGTTAAAATCTTTATTGTTTATATCTGTTAGTGAGTTTCCATAAATGTTGTTAAATGGAAATAAACCATCAGTAGTGTTGAAAGCTTGAAAATATTGTCTGTGATGTCCCACATCATATAGGGGAGAAAGTTTTTAACGCTATATATATAGAGGTTCGTTTTAATCAAGTAGACGCGTTTTAAAGTTGTGAAGATCCCTTTAGACCCAAAGTGGACAGTATCTATATGGTTGGGTGCGAACCATTACAAATGGTATAATAGCTGATCTCCGATCCCGGTGTGGGGATTTGTTTGGCTCCGTAAGGTGTTTATTTGTTTGACCCCGTAATTTCATGGGTTTTAAAGCTGTGAGGGGCCTTTTGTACAATACCTACGTGATTGGGAAAAACTGATGGAAACCCCGGCCATGAGAATTGGTATCCCGGAAAGGTGGTGTTCTTTTATTTTCATTTTTTCAAAATGTGCACAGGAGTGGTGGTGCTTAGAAATTTTAATTAAAAAAACTGGCAGCCCACATATGGCCATGAGAATAGGTGTCTCGGGAAAGGGGCCAGGTGTTTTTTAATTAAAAAAAAAAAATGCGTATTGAAGTGGTTGAAAATGCAGTGCCCTTGGAAGATTTAAAAAAAAAACTTGGCAGCCCCACAGATGCCCATGAGAACGGGTGTCCTGACACATGCACATGGGAATTGAAGAGGACCGTCTTTGAATCCGTTACGAAAAGAAAATGACACCTACCTCATATCATCTCGAGCGTGAACTCCCCTGTTAAACCTGGCATGACCTAACTGTGTTGAATGCGACACGGGATGGATGGCCATGTTAGTGTTAATAAGGGAAAATTTATTATATGACAACTTGAAAGGGAGCAACACGTAAAAACTGTGAAATATATATTTTATGGAAAAAGGGTGTTGAAAAATGTTGAAAGAGTAGTCGTATGTAGCTAGGCGCGATGTTGTGAGAGAGTAAAAAAGACAAGGTATGATCACAGTGACTTATTTTGTTGAAAGGTGAAGTATTTAATGC
This sequence comes from Vitis amurensis, assembly GCA_037355405.1. Classification (NCBI taxonomy): domain Eukaryota; kingdom Viridiplantae; phylum Streptophyta; class Magnoliopsida; order Vitales; family Vitaceae; genus Vitis; species Vitis amurensis. The sequence continues at coordinate 84,694 of CM074688.1, read as the reverse complement.
AAACTATGTTGGAAAATATTTTGTTGGTGTTTTATATTCAACTTTAAAAAATATCATCTACAATTTAAAGAAGAAAACATACCTTAATCCATACTTTTAACTTCAATATGAATTTGAAGTTCTTTAAATAACCGTTTTGAATTTTTTTCACTTTTAATCTTCGCTATATAACTATATATCTTGAATTCCTTTACTCTTAATTTTCATTCTCCTACTTTCCGTTTTACACTTCTTAGTGGATATAGAGATACCTCCATTGAATTGTAAGAGTAGAAAGAAGCAAAAATTCCTTTCTTTATAAGTATAACATAATTTTTATCATCAATAAACCATTAACCAAATACTTTGAACTTATTATTAATTAATAAATAATAATAATAATAGTTAGAACACAAACTTAACAAGTGTTATGAATTTCAAAATAAATCTAATTTAATTTCATCAAAGATTCATACATAAGTAAATTAATCAAACCATTAACAAAAAGAAAAGAAAAGTTAGGAGGTTACTCAGAGTAATTTTGGTTATAATATATTAAAAATGTGTTTGATATTATTTTTACTCCAAGTATTTGTAATATAAATGTTTTCGAAAATGTTTTTATGAGAATCGTCTACTAAATGTTCATTTAAAAAATACTTCAAGTGATTTTTTAATATTATAAATAATTTTTCAAAATTTTAGAAGTATTTTTTATATTTTATCAAATACCTAATTTTTTTTTCAACAACACTTTTAAATTAAATAATGTGTTTTTAGTGGTAAGTGACATGATTTAAAATATTGGTAAATACAAGACTTGAATTTTCCAAATATATTAGAAATATCAAATAAGTATATTGGTGATGTGAAAATTATTAAAAATTCACAAAAATATTTGAAAAAACTCTAAATTAATAATAAAATAAGTAAAAATACACATTAAAATTATTTTGTAAGTGTAAGACATAGGTATGATTAAAAAGAAATATATTGGTAAGTAGTGATATATTAATCTTAATATATAATTTATTATTTATTATTTATCACATCAAATTAATTTTAATTTATAAAATATTATAACTTCATTATTCTTTTTATATTTTAGTATTTTTTGAATAAATTTATATTTTTAATATTTTAAAATAAATACATTCAAAATTAAAAGAATAAATATAAAAAATTTAATAGTCAACCGACAATAATTTTTAAAAATAGATTAATGAGATAAATGGTGATAATAAATATATAGATATATATATATATATATATATATATATATTATAAAATTAATTAATTTTATTCACTAAATTTAATATTTAAAAATTATTGAGATATTTATCAATAATAATATTTGTAAAAATATAAATTATGTTTAATAATTTATATTTAAAAAAATTATATTAAATCAGATATTGATTTAAAAAATAATTTTAATTCTTCTTAATCTTCAATTTTTTTCTTTAAATTAATTCAATCAATTACAACTAATAAAATTAATTTAGTTTGATATTGTTTTTTATTTAATATTTATCTATTATTTTTATTTATGTGAAAAATAAGTTTATAAAAAACAAATTTATTATTAATTTATTAAATAATTATTTATAAAATAAATATTTTTTTATGAAAATAGTCTTTTAGAGAGACAATTTCTCAATTTTATTTTATTTTATTTTGTCAAAATGGTATCAAGGATTTCTCATCGATAAAAAATAAAATTTTAGAAATCTTATCTTTTGGAAAAATAATTTTTTTTATAATTTTTATAAAAGGTCATAAATTTTCGTTTAAAGAGACTATTTAAAATATGTATATATTTTTTTCTTTCCAATTTAGCAAATACTATAATAAATTTAAAATTATTTTTTCCACTAGAAGTTTAAGAATTATTTTAAAAAATCCGTGCTTGAACGGGGGTTCAATCCAAGCCTTTTCGCCTAATTCGAATCCCCGGCTGCAATGGAAAAAAAAGGCGCTGCACAAAAAACAAAAAATGTAAATGTAAGCGTTGACCGGAATGGCTTCAGCTGACCCACGGTGACCACTCACCGGCTGCAATGGAAAAACAAGGGGCTGCACAAAAAACAAAAACTGTAAATGTAAGCGATGACAAAACTGGCTTCAGCTGGACCCCGCGCTGACCACTCACCGAAAAATCGGAAATTTTTTGGCAAAAATGCCGAATATTTCAACCATGGTAAGTCTCACTGGTGAGATATCTCACCGATACCTGATAAAAGCCCCTTGTTTTTTTAGGCTTCATGTGGAGCTAGGGGTTCACCGACATCAAAATTTTAGAATTAATTGAAGCATTTCAAAGGTGAATATTGACGTCACCCAATAGTAAAAAATCATCAAATAACAAAACGTCTTAATCATTTCTAATTAAAGAAAATTATTCATTTATATACCTTAAAACACACCTTATGATACACATTTATTAAAACCAACTGGAAAAACACAACCAAAAATACACATGCCCAGTCACACCATCCACATCATTCAAGACTCCTGCAGTAGCTAAATTTGAAAACATCATGTCTCTTGATGGCCGTCAACCTTCTAATGACTTAACCAGATATCTCGATCGCCTTCACCTCCGGCTTCTTCACCTCTTCTTTTGGAATCCTCACAGTTAGCACACCGTTCTCCATAGTTGCTTTGACTTGATCCATCTTAGCATTCTCCGGCAACCTGAACTGGCGAAGGAACTTGCCGCTGCTCCTCTCCACCCGATGCCATTTATCATTTTTCTCCTCCTGCTCTTTAGTCCTCTCTCCACTAATTTTAAGTACTCTGCCCTCTTCAACCTCAACCTTCACTTCCTCCTTCTTCAACCCTGGAAGATCCGCCTTGAAAACATGAGCTTCGGGAGTCTCTTTCCAATCAATACGGGTGTTGACGAAGGCAGAGGTTTCGCGAGCGGTGTTAGGAACGTTGGCAAGAGTGGTGCTAAAAGGAAAGCCTTCGAAGGGATCCCAGATATCTAGAGAGATGGGATCAAAGATGTTGCTCCGTCGGCCACCACCAAGAACACTTGAAATGAGTGCCATTTTTTGGCCGATCGATCAAATTGAATTGATTTGCTGAAAGGCGAAATATCTCGTACGCAGGCTTCGAACGATTTCTTGATGATGAAAGGGATAGAGATGAGCTCTCTATATAGGAGGTGAAAGAGGATTGTGGCGCTTTCCGCACCCTTCTGGACACTTCCAGTTTGGATAGGAACGAGACGTCTCTCCAACCTTCCACCGCTTTCCATCATCAAATTCTAGGTTATGGGCCTTAATCCACAATTCTAGGTTTCTTCAATTTAATCATAGTCCTAATGGGCTTACAAGACTTAGACTTGGGAAGGAAGTTTATGGCCCATGGACATCAATGGGCCAGCACGGTTAATAAATAGTACTGGGTGCAGAATTCGGAAATTGATAGAATCTTTTGGGAAGATTTTGTAATTATATAATTCTATTTTCTATTCTCACTCTTGATTGCTTTGATGGTATGTGAAGGATACATTTACTTTTAATTTAGGTTTTTTCTTCTGTTATAAATCCCTCTAGTCTATAATTCCACGATGCTAATCAGTCAATTGTTAATCCCGGAGGTAGCTAAAGCCCTAAAATATTTCTACTATGGTTTTCACATTATTAAAAAATTGTGTAGACATATATGGTTATAATATACATTTTACACATTTTATGATACGACGAAATAAGTCTCTCATACTTAAAATATAGATATGTTAAACTATATTATAAAATATGTCATCATCCTTAAATATATATTTTTTTCAAGAGTAAAATACTACTTGCTGAGCTGGCATTTGAATATATATTTACTTTCTAAAAAAAAACATGTTATTTGCTATTTTCTAAAACTTTATAATAATATTATAAAAATACAACATCATGGAATCAGAAGTACTGGAGCGAATCTCAAACCTACCATAGTTACCTAATTAATATTCGTACACGTGTACGCCCACAAGGCCGAAGCTGAGCAGTGGGCACTAGGAGCAATGAAGAGAGTTTATTTCGTTATAAATCCCACATGGAGTCGGAAATTAAGGTGCCACCTTACCAAAATTCGACATGGAACATCGGTCTGTCTCTCCCCATGTCCTTGTCTTCCCTTTTCCCATTCAAGGCCATGTCAATTCCATGCTCAAACTCGCCGAACTTCTTTCCCTCGCCGGCCTCCGCATCACCTTCCTGAACTCCGACTACACCCACAGCCGCCTCCTCCGTTACACCAACATTCTGGACAGATTCACGCGCTATGCTGGCTTTCGTTTCCAAACGATATCCGATGGGCTGCCGTTGGATCATCCGCGAACCGGTGTCCAATTGAAGGATATGTTTGATGGAATGAAAGCCACGACCAAACCACTGTTTAGGGAGATGATCATGTCGTGGTGCAGGAGTTCTGACCCTGTGACCTGCATCATAGCAGATGGGATCATGGGTTTTGCTATTGATGTTGGTAATGAAGTTGGAGTTCCCACCATTTCTTTTCGTACTAGCAGTCCTTGTGCCTTCTGGGCATATTTCTCTCTACCTCAGCTCATTGAAGCTGGCGAAGTCCCCTTTAAAGGTAACTTTAGTAGGTTGTCTTTTTGCTCATATTCAATCTTTGTTTTCCTTTCTCTCTTCTTTTGATTATTTTACCAGGTTTATGTATGAATACTGTAGATGATGACATGGATCAACTAGTAACCAGTGTTCCTGGAATGGAGGGGTTTCTCCGGCGGCGAGATCTACCTAGTTTTTGCCGTACCAAGGACGCAAATGACCCGAATCTCCAGCTTGTAATGATAGAGACTCGACAAACACCACGGGCCGATGCGCTTATACTCAATACGTTTGAAGACCTAGATGGAGCCACGCTCTCTCAAATACGCAGTCACTGTCCAAAATTATACACCATTGGACCTCTCCACGCACATCTGAAATCCAGGCTGGCATCCGAAACAACCGCATCACAGTTTTCCAATAGTTTGTGGGAGGAAGACAAAAGGTGCATTCCGTGGCTTGACCGTCAGCCCTCAAAATCTGTCATCTACGTCAGCTTCGGAAGCCTCACAGTCATCACAAAGGAGGAGCTCATGGAGTTTTGGCACGGTTTAGTCAACAGCGGTAGCCGCTTCTTGTGGGTCATACGGCCAGACTCCCTCACAGAAAAAGACGGAGAATTTCAGCCACCGGCGCAGCTCTGGGAAGTGACGAAGGAGAGGGGTCAAATTGTGGGCTGGGTTCCACAAGAAGAGGTTCTAGCGCACCCGGCTGTGGGTGGGTTCCTCACTCACAGTGGATGGAACTCGACGATTGAGAGTATATTCGCGGGAGTGCCAATGATTTGCTGGCCTTATTTTGCAGATCAGCAGGTAAACAGTAGGTTCGTAAGCCATGTTTGGAAGCTGGGTATGGACATGAAAGACACTTGCGATAGGGTTACCATTGAGAAGATGGTGAGAGATTTGATGGAAAAGAGGCGCACTGAGTTCACAAAATCGGCGGAGGCGATGGCAAAGTTGGCAAGAAGTAGTCTGAGTGAAGGTGGGTCCTCCTACTGTAACTTTAGCCGTTTGATTGAGAGCATAAGGTTGATGAGCGCCTGATAACCACTAGGAATTTGACGTGCGTTGAAACGTGTGTGGTGTGTTATTTAATCATATGCCTCTAGCATCTCACGTTGCAACAAGACAAGATTTTCAGGATTTTAGTCATTTTGGGGTTTCGAGCCAATGAAAGGAGGAAAAGACCTTGTCAGACAGGGATGCTGGAGGCTCTCACATTTAATTTCTGTGTTTTGTACATTTTTCGAATCTAATAAGATGCTCATTGCAATTTAATCAACAGCCACATACATGGAGATATTAAAGGGTCAATTCGTTCATCATTCACATTACAGCACGGGGATCGATCGTAACCAGATACGTGTCACAGTATTCTCCCACATTTATATGTTGCGTATAAGGCTGCTTTCCTGTATTTTGAGTGGTAGTTCTCGGAGACAACTAGCCCCCAGGGGAAACATACAGCGTACCAATCCCCATAGAACTGAGTTTTATATATATATATATATATATATTAATGATGAATTGTAAATCTTAATAAACTATTCTATTCTGAAGAGTTTAATCTTGGTCAAAGATTAAATCTCCATCAAAAGTCTCAAGCGGCAGGCAAGATAAACAATCAGGTATTTAGTAGGACTTTCAATAGGAAACAAGCCTTCTAAGGATTGGTCTGAAAACCCTCATTGCTTCGGACAAATGTTCACCCTTTTATTTCAAATTAATGCATATATAATCCTCTCTATTTCCTGTGTCTCCAGTCCATTTTCCAGCTGCGAACCCACTCTCCAAATTCGGTGATATACGTACCTAGCATTTATTTTGGTCACCAAAACCAGGCAGACAAATCCGTTGTGAGTCCAAAAATCATCCAGTGGCAGGATGAGCAAGCACTTCCTGTTGGGAGCCCATTTGATAGTATGGCGGTCCCTTCCACCCCTCATCTCTAGGAATCCTTTTGGCAATGATTCAAGCCAATCTGAGCTATACGTACTAACCCGGGGTCGAACCGACCAAAACAAGGACTGGTTGATATATTGGCTAGGCTCCAGGCTATCTCCAAAAATTCAGTTTCATCCACTTCCACAACACTTCCAAAGCTCACATAAATGATAGATTTAGGTGCTTGTTAGTTCAGCCAGGTAAAAGTTTGATCACGTACTAGTGAACTAGAAGAGTAGATATGGAAAGTATTTTTGAAATGGACCTATTGGGAAAATAGGAATGGCAGAAGTATGCACTGGCTAACTGGCCAGTTCAGATTCTTCAAGGTCTTCCAAGTAGTTCCAAATTAATCCTAAGGAGGCCCTTGTTTCAAATCATGCTAGTTATGTGATCGAAAAAGAATGAGAAATATCGAATGGAATTAAGGGACTTATAGTTCACAACATAGATATAATGTGTGATGTTTCGAAAATTCATTATCTTTTATATACTAATATTCTTTATAGTATAATAAAATAATTCTTTCAATTGTGAATATAAGCATATTTGACGAATCTATGTTAAAACCTCATAGATCTTTATGCGGGTTATTTTATGTTTGTGTAGTTAAACAAATATTTTATACATTGAAACTTGGATCGGCACAACATGAAGTGCGATAAAATATCTATAATTTAGCAATAATAGGCTCCTCATAAGCCTCTAATAACAATCGAGAAGGGTGTGACGCAGTTGATATTAAGGAGTTGAATGAGAGCTATGACATCAGTCGAGGAGGCATGGCTTTTTAACAAGCCATCAGGAATTAAATGGAAGGTGAAGTGAGGATAGTTGGAAGGGTTGGGAGAGTTGAAGTGGGTGTGGATGATGGTGACTGAGAAGCCTCTGTCGTCAATGATGTTTGCGAGCTGAACCATGGGGTTTATGTGGCCTTGGAAGGGCAATGGGAAGAGCGCTCGTCGGCGACGCTTTCTTTGCTGCAATTCGATTTCTGTTGACTTTTCCATAAAGGGGCGAGTTCTCTTCTTCTTCATCACGCCTTAAAAGGCCACCGATCCATCATGACGTGGAAGTTTGAGGGGACAATATGCTGATTAACAAACCAAGGACAGCTGTTTTCCATACTCGACATGTGATTGGGCATCAATGACAGGGTGAAAATAGATAGCAGCCCGTGCTGGTCCTGACATGTGTGGAGTGCTTTCATACGTCTCTCCGTTAAAGTTTCTCCCGGAATATTTCCTTCACGTGATACCCTTTCAGTTTTAAAATTTTTTCTAACACCTCGTGAGAGCGAGATATAATAATTAGAGGGACCGAGATGCAATTTTTTTTTTTTGTTTAGGTTTTTTTTTTTTTTTTTAATTGTGTAGATTTGTGAAAGCGTGAGTAATCACTGGAAAGCAGAATTGATTGAAAACTTTTTGAAAACTGAATTAGATTTGACTTCTAATAGTTAAAAGATAATATTTTATTTTAATTAGTTGGTTTAGTTTCTAGATTTAACAGACTGAGTTGTAGAAAGTTTTTGTATTTTATTATTTGGAGTTTTTATATTTTTTATTTGGAATTTCTATTTTATTAAATATAAATATTTAAAAATAAAAAGTTATATAATGATTGAATAAGAATAGTGAATAATAATACATTTTTAATTCTGATAGGTGATTACAAAAAAAACTGATAAATGTGATGTATCCGTTTCAAATTCTCAAAGTAAAAAAAAAATATATATATAAATAATAAATAGAGTATCAAGATAAAGGTTTTGTTTGTTTGATTCACAACGTGCATATGAGGTTGTACAAAAGGGTTATAAAGAGTCAAAACAACTTTTTACCCAAATCAAAGAAATTTTTTTTAAAAAGTACCTAAATCAAAGAAATTTAAAATATATATATATATGAGGAAAATAAATAAGAAAGCTCTTACCTGAGTCTATTAAGCAATGAATGAATAAATGTATTTTTAAGAAAAATCCAAGAATATCCACCTCTAAAAAAAGCTTATGGATAGTACAAAATGTATAGAAAAGAGAATTTGAAAGTTTGAATATGAAAAAATAAATCAATCTCCAATTATTTTTCTAAAGTATTGGTTGTGAATTTAAAAATATCTTTGATGAGCATGAGGAATCAAAAAGTGGTCATGTTAAATTTGGAGTTCCAATAAAAAGGTAAAAGTAAAATCTTAATTCATTTGAAAAATAAAAGGCATTAATTTATCCCGAATGTCCATTATGTGTTCAATGTGAAAAATTACATATTAAATCTTCATATGAAAAATCAAGTCTCTCAATAAGATATCAATGATATGCCAATTTAATTGCTAATTGTAATACGAAATTGAATGTTTTCTTATTGAACATTCAAAATGATGTTCTCAAATATTTAACATCTTGTATCAATAATTTTTTCTTGAATTTAACTTTTAAGGTTTGTGTTAAACTAAGTTTTAGTTAATCTTAATTTTGATAATAACAAGTAAAGTTTAAAACTAATAATTTATCTTCAATGTAGTTAGATAAGAAGATTTCCAAATAAGTAATCAAATATATAACAAGTCAAAAAGAAACCAAGAAAAAGGAAAAGGTCTCAATGAAGAGAAGAATCAAAATCTATTCTCTATGATCACTTTACGAGGTTGTTAGTGCATTAAGTTTATATTGCATTATATTTTTATTTGAGCACCTAAAATCATTAAAGTGTCTAAATCAATTTTATTCTTTTATAAATCGGTGGATAATCGTCTAAATGATTTAGTGCTATTATAATTTTTTTCTCTTTGATTTTTTTTAAATTCCTATTTGGAATGTACATGTGGGATGCCGACATGGAACATATTACATGTCATACACTTACATAACATGCTGTCATGGAAGAGGCTTATGTGGTCATTCCAAATTGGCCCTTTGTGGGTATTTTGGGAAGTTTTTGCCTAGCATTGATACAATGCATGTATTAGGTTATACTTTACACTAAGGGTCTCTAAAAAGCCCGTGGCCCACGGCCTGGCCCAACGGGCTAAAGCCCAGCCCAAGCCCATTTTTGGATGGGCCGGGCCATGGGCCCCAATTTAGGCTCGGTCCAGCCCGGCGGGCTGGCCCGCCACTTATATATATATAAAATATTCAAAAAATAGAAAATACTACATTAATAAAAATATTCATTGCTAACTATTTTATTCATTGAATGTATACATTACATTTGAAAATGTGGGAAAAGTTTACATCACTACAAAATAAATACATCCCAACTAGGTTGACACCTACTTATTTGTCAATCATTTGTACTTTTCAATCACAAAAATAAAAATAAAAATATGACATACATTTAGTAAAATGTTTTAATCATTATCTCTTGGCGGTGATGGCGAACTATCGCAAATCCATGAAGATCTTGATGATTTTAGTTTTTCCATATCGACAAGCATATTTTCTTCTTGAATAGAATCAAATATCCTTTTATCTGCTATTGCCCAGTCTTTCACACATATATTTGCTTCAATAGAATTCGGCGCTAAGCTGCATCGTTTATCACTAACTACTCTTCCACCTGCACTAAAAGCAATTACTCTTCCACCTGCACTAAAAGCAACTTCTAATGCAACTGTACTCACAGAAACTGTTAGTACATCACGAGCAATGATAGAAAGCACATAATATTTGTGTTGTTGTGATTTCTACCATATTAAAATATCAAAATCTTCATCATCTTCAAATGAAATTAAATCAATATTAAAATATCTATCTAAATCAATTGTATTGTTTGAAGAACTATTTTTTGTCTTTTTTTGAATTTTTAACATTTCTAGAGCTCTTTTATAAAAAGATGAAGAGCTTGTAGATGTATGTGGTAATTTAATAGAACTAATATCATCACCATATTTTTCTTTATAATAGTTATATAAATTATATAATAATGAATTTATTTCATTTTTAATTTCTTCAATTTTTATTTGGTCATTAAAATAAATAATTGTTAACCATTCATCCAAAGCTTCAAATTTCAATCTAGGGTCCACAATTAAACCAAGATAAAAAAATTAAAGGTATTTCTCCCCAATATTTTCTAAATTTTTCTATCATTGCAAATATTGCATCATTAAATATATCAAAATTTAAATATTTTTGAAGTACAATAAAAATATTAGTTATTTGCATGACAACTCGGTTTGAAGATGGATAATATACACCACAAAAAAATTTTGTTGAAGTATCAAATACTTCAAAAAGATCTTTTAAAAGATTTGCAATATGTCAATCATAATCATTTAATACATCAATATTTGCTTCACAATCATTGCTAATTAATTGTATTTCATATAATTCTACTACTTTTCTATATTTTATAATAGTTTGTAAAAGTTTATAAGTGGAATTCCATCTAGTGGGCATATCCAAATTTATATTTCTTTTTTTCATATTTAACATTTTGCAACAATAAAAAAATAATTCATGTTTTGCTTGAGAACTATTAAGACCCGCAGCAATGCCTCTAATTTTTTATAATGTATCATCAACATGTTTTAATCCATCTTTTACAATTAAATTTAAAATATGTGCACAACAACGCACATGAAATATTTTACATTGATCTTCTTTTATTTGCCAATATCGTTTTAATCTAGATCTTTGCTTGCATCATTATTAGAAGCATTATCTAATGTTATTGTAAATATTTTATCACGAATGCCAAAATCTATAATTTCATCATTTATTAAAGATGCTATATTTTTGCCATTATGTGGAGCATTTATTATTTTAAATGAAATAATTCTTTTATTTAATTTCCATTCATTATCAATATAATGAGCGATTATACATAAAAACCACTTTGGAGTTAAAGATGTCCAAATATCAGATGTTAAACAAATTTTTCCTTCAAAATTTGCAAAAAAAAATTTTAAATTTTCTTTTTTGTGTTTCAAAATTTTTTATAAAAATTCTTTTAATTGTATTTCTAGAGCAACCTTGAAACCGAGGATTAACAGCTCGTTGCATTGTTCCCGTATAATCATGAGTTTCCATGAAATTGAAAGGTTGTTCTGCTCTTATTATATAACCAATCATTTATTCACGACAATAAGATTCATCATAAGAAAATGTTTTTAAATTTTCACTTTCATCTTTACCTAATTGCATATAATTTCTAATATCTACATTATTTTTAGTTTTACAATTTTCATGATGCCTTTTTAAATGACTTGTACCTGCATTTGAGCCACCACTAAGAAGTTTGTTACAAATTTTACATTTTGCTTTTATTTTATTTTATTTTTCTAAATTTATTTCTATTCTATCAAAAAAATTCCATATATTTGAAGTAAATTTTTTGCTATCACATGCAGTAGATGAAGAACAAGAACCACTTGCCGTAATTATAATTATTGATAAAATATTATGCTAAAAATAATAAATATAAAATTAAAATGTAACAAATAAATAAAAGAAAAGGTGAAATATGTTACTAAATTGGAGAACCAAGGTAGAAATTCCTTCAAATTTGAACTCTTTGAACCACCAATGCTTGTTTTTCACCACCAATAATATTGAATAATTTGAGACAAAATGCAATAATTGGAAATATTGTGGAATGGGAGAGAGCTTAAGAGTTGAGAGAATAGAAAAAAATTGAGGGTATTTAATATTTATAGGGATTTAAATATTAGGATTTGATTTTTTATTTTTTTTTAAATGTCAAGACTGTTCAACGGTCATATATTTGATATTTATGAATTATGAGTGGCATGTTCAACTCACTTTTATTTTTTTTCAAAAATCATACAACATTTCTAATATATATATATATATATATATATATATATATATATATATATATATATAACTAATACAAAATAGTTACATAAAAGAGGGTCAGCTCAGTTGGTGGCTAGCTCTCCTTGAATGCTTATGGATCCATAAGGGAAGGGGATTCGATCTCCTTCCCTTCAAAACTCAAAAGTATTTTAATTTTTACCCAAGCCCATCAAGCCCGCCCAGCTTGAGGGCCCACAGGTTGGGCCACGGGCCTTAGATTTACCAAGGGCCCGGCCCGGCCAGCCCGTTGACCAGTCAACGGGCTCAGTGGCTCGCCCCGGGCTGGGCCATGGGCTTTACTCCTCCAGGCCGGCCGGCCCGGCCCGTTGGAGACCCTTACTTTACACTCGGCTCAAAGGGAAAAGGTAAAGTTCTCAAAAACTCCATAGTTGGAGTATGGTTACATGATAGTACTTTAATTAAGTATTATGTACAAACAAAAAATAAGGACTTTTGACAAGAATACGAATTTTAAAAAATTATTCTTAAATTACTGTAGCAGAAAAAGTTATTCCAAATGTATAGTAGTTTTTGTCAGGTAGGAGAGAGGGGTATGGATAAAATTTTTTTTAAAACAAAATAGTTTTTTGAAAAGACGATTTAAAAAAAAAAAATCAAAAGGGAAATCAAGAGATGATTTCCCATTAAAAAAAAATTAATATTACAAAAAATTGGAAATCCAAACTTATTTAAAAATAAAAAATAAAAAATAAATCAAAATGGAAATCGTCTCTTTAAGAGATGATTTCCCATTTTAAAAAAATTAATATATAAAAAAAACTCCAAATTAAAAAAAAATTATATTACAATTTTTTTTTAAAAAATAAAATAAAATCCCAAATTAAAAAAAAATAATATTACAAAAAATTGGAAATCCAAACTAATTTAAAAAAAAAATTCAAAGGGAAATTGTCTCTTCAAGAGACAAATATTCAAAAGGGAAATCGTCTCTTCATTAAAAAAAAAAATTAATATTACAAAAAATTGGAAATCCAAACTAAATTAAAATATATATATATATATTTAAAGGTAAATTTCCCATAAAAAAAAATCCCAAAGGGAAATCGTCTCTTCATTAAAAAAAATTAATATTACAAAAAATAAATTTTAAAAAAATCCCAAATTAAAAAAATCCCAAAGGGAAATTGTCTCTTCATTAAAAAAAAATTAATATTACAAAAAATAAATTTTTAGAAAAGAAAAAAAATCCCAAAATAAAAAAAAAATTAATATTACACAAAATTGGAAATCCAAACTAAATTAAAAAAAAAATATTTCTTTTCTTTTCTTTTTTAAAATGGATATTTAAATGTATATAATATTTTAATATTAAAATATATATTATATACATTTAATAGTCATGTTACTATTTTATATTAGTGTTAAATTACTTTATATATAATAAATCAAATAACATTTTAGTTTTATTTTTACTTTTATTTATATTTTTATTTTTACATCTTATTGTTTTACAACAATTTTTTCAATTATTTAACACTATTATTAATTTTAAAAAATATATAAGATCAATTAATAATTTTGGATAATGTTGTATTTCTATTTTTTAAATTTTAATATTTTTTAAAATCATATATTATGCAAAATATTTAGAAATATAATTATTCTATTATTATTATTTTTCATTCTCATTTTATTAATATTTTATTTTATTTTATTTTTAAATTTGAATTTTAATATTTTATAAAATGTTTTATTTGATTGATAAACATAAACAATAATTCTATTATTTAATATTAATTAAATAAAATAATATTATTTTTAATTTTTTATTGATTTAATTCATTTATCTTTATATAATGATAATTTACAACAAATAATATTTTAACAAAATTACCATAAATCAAATAAATTAAAAAAAATACATGTAACAATAAATATCTAATATCTATCATGCATTGCACAATAAATGTGAAATAAAGGCAAAAATATTAACTACGAATAAAATAATATATCTTTTATTATTTTTTTAATGATTTAATCTATTTAAAATAACAATTTCCAATAAATATTATTCAAACAAATATTACATAATCCAAATAAATTTAAAAATTGATATAATAATAAAAACTATACATCATAAAATAACTTCAAATACAAATAAAGCAAAAATATTACCTTATAAGCAACAACGTGAGTGTCGAAGAAAATAGAAGAGATAAGATATGCTCAAATTCTAACAAAGATGAAAGGTGAAAAATTTTCAAGCGGGGAAGATGAACAAAACGTGAGTGAAGAAATTTGAAGGTGAAAATTAGAAAGAAAAAATTTGAAGGTAAAAACGAGAAGGAAGAAGGTAATTTATAGTGTATGAGAAGTTGGAATTGGTGGAGTGTAGTAAATTGGAATATTAAATGGATGGATATGACAACACATGAATAGGTATGGAATAGGTAAGAGTGTAGTGTATAGGATAAGTACATGAATAGATAAGAGTGTAGTATATAAGATAAGTGGTTAAAGTTTGAATTTCAAATTTCAAATTTCAAATTTCAATTGGAATTGGTGAGTGTAGTAAATTGGAGAATAGGAATTCGTCTCTTGATGGAGAATGAAGAGACGATTTCCCTTTGGGAATTTTTTTTTTAATGGGAAATTTACATTTGAATAATTTTTTTTTAAAAAAAATTAGTTTGGATTTCCAATTTTTTGTAATATTAATTTTTTTTTTAATTTGGGATTTTTTTTTAAAAAAAAATTATTTTTTGTAATATTAATTTTTTTTATGGGAACGATTTTTTTTTTTTTTTTTTTTAAATCGGAAATCATTTCTTCAAGAGACAATTTCCCTTTTGAATTTTTTTTTTTAAATGGGAAAATCGTCTCTTGAAGAGACGATTTCCTTTTGAATTTTTTTAAAATTAGTTTGGATTTCCAATTTTTTGTAATATTAAATTTTTTTTAAATTTGGGATTTTTTTAAAAATTTATTTTTTGTAATATTAATTTTTTTTAATGGGACAAGAGACGATTTCCGATTTAAAAAAAAAAAAAAAAATCGTTCCCATTAAAAAAAAATTAATATTACAAAAAATAATTTAAAAAAAAATCCCAAATTAAAAAAAAAATAATATTACAAAAAATTGGAAATCCAAACTAATTTTAAAAAAAAATATTCAAAGGTAAATTTCCCATAAAAAAAAAAATCCCAAAGGGAAATCGTCTCTTCAAGAGACTGATTTCCCATTCTCCAATTTACTACACTCACCAATTCCAATTGAAATTTGAAATTCAATCTTTAACCACTTATCTTATACACTACACTCTTACCTATTCATGTACTTATCCTATACACTATACTCTTACCTATTCCATACCTATTCATGTATTGTCATATCCATCCATTTAATATTCCAATTTACTACACTCCACTAATTCCAACTTCTCATACACTATAAATTACCTTCTTCCGTTTTTACCTTCAAACTTTTTCTTTCTAATTTTCACCTTCAAACTTCTTCACTTACGTTTTGTCCATCTTCCCCGCTTGAAAATTTTTCATCTTTCATCTTTGTTAGAATTTGAGCATATCTTATCTCCTCTATTTTCTTCGACACTCACGTTGTTGCTTATAAGGTAATATTTTTGCTTTATTTGTATTTTAAGTTATTTTATGATGTATAGTTTTTATTATTATATCAGTGTTTAAATTTATTTGGAGTATGTAATATTTGTTTGAATAATATTTATTGGAAATTGTTATTTTAAATAGATTAAATCATTAAAAAAAATAATAAAAGCTATATTATTTTATTCGTAGTTAATATTTTTGCCTTTATTTCATATTTATTGTGTAATGCATTATAGATATTAGATATTTGTTGTTACATGTATTTTTTTAATTTATTTGATTTATGGTAATTTTTTAGAATATCATTTGTTGTAAATTATCATTATATAAAGATAAATGAATTAAATCAATAAAAAAATATTAGTTTATTTAAATATTAATAAAATGAGAATGAAAAATAATAATAATAGAATAATTATATTTTTTTAAATATTTTGCATAATATATAATTTTAAAAAATAATAAAATTAAAAAAATAGAAATACAACATTATCCAAAATTATTAATTGATCCTTGTAGACCCCTTTAGAGTGAAGGGGTATTTTATGATTTTTCTTCTTCTGACCACCCCGGGAATTAAGCTGATGGGGGTGGCCAGATTAGACGGAATGCAGCGGGTAGGTAAGGAAGCCAGGCTGTTGACTGGTGAACAGGAAGAGCTGGTAGTGGCTTGCTGAGGAATGAAGAAGGGCTAGATAGGAAAAAGAAAAGAAGGTGGTGAGGAGAGAAGATGGTTTGTTCGGAAGAGAAGAAACGGAGAGGGAAAGAGCGAGTAGAAGGCAAGTTGTATGATCTTCGCTTGAGGATTCAGGTATGGCGATTATGAGCACTTTCACTCTGTATTTTCTTGATTCTCCTTGTTTGACATCATCGTGCTTAGGCATGGTTTAATGGGTTTGTTAAGATATGTGCTTCGCTTTGCCTCTTCTCTGGGTTTTTAAGGGTTCTCTGTGTAACAGACATGTTGAAGATAGGGTCTCTCTTTCATATTATTATTTTTTTTCTCACTTTCTTGGTTCTCACTGGTTCCAGCTCAGAATCTGTCGGACTCTTAACCCTCTATGACTCTTCTCCAGTGGTTCTTCAAGCAATGTCTCACACCGGTGTTCCAATAGCAGTTTCTGTCAGTGAGGATGACCACAATGAGGTCTCCGGGAGTGTTTTAATGGCTGAAAGTTGGATCAGAACCCATGTTTTGGCCCACCACCCTTCTACAAATATCACTACCATTGTTGTGGGGAACACCGTTCTCTGTAACAAAGACCAAGAAGACAAGTTGAGGTTGGTTTTGCCATCTCTGAGGAACGTCTATTACTCCCTAACAAGGTGGGGTTTGGAGAAAGATATCAAAGTCTCAGCCGTTTTTTCTTCCAATTGTTTAAACCCTGACTCTATTCTTGATAGAGATGACTTGGCTGACAAAGTTATCAAGCCTCTGCTCTCCTTTCTTGAGCTTACAAGCTCGACTTACTTTGTCAACCCTCCTACAAATTTCTCTCCTTTGTCAGATGAGAGTGCAGGTTTGGTGTCTTCACACTCAGAGTCAATGAAAAAGTTTGGAACGTCAAAGCTTAGGGTTAATGTGATAGTTCAAAGCGCAAAGGAAGGCAAACCCCAAAGCAGGAAGCTCTCATTCATGCATTCCAAGTTTGTAGAACCATACCCAACAAGCCCATCCTCCAAGTCCCATGCACAGGGACACCCTCATATCCTCTCACCCACATATCCATCACCAAGACCCGACCTCCATTTCTTCTTCGTACCCATCTTGCTAACCTTTACACTCATCTTTCTCTCTCTACACCACGTGCCATCTCAAACTCGTTTTCTTCACTCCTCCAACACACTTCCTTCATCAATCCTCACACATGCATGGCATCATCACTCTTCACATTCCCCGAACCTGCAGCCATCCACTCATCATGCCACTAGCTGCCATCACCCGCTCCGGCTATGCGGACGTCTGCACCAGCCACCATGGCGGAAGCGTCTTCTGGACGCCGTCACGGCTCCCCTCTTCATCGTGCCACCATGGCTCCCCTCTTCATCATGCCGCCGGTGGTGGAAGGCTCCCTACGAGGTTGACGCGCGGGTGGAGAGACAAACGGAGAAGAGAATGGCTGTTTGAGCTTTGCCCACGTTGGCTTTGGGCTTGGGTTTGAATTTGGAGCCCAGGCCCAAGCCTATGTTGAAGTTTGAGGTTAGCCCATGATGGCTTTGGGCTTAGTTTTGAATTTAGAGCCCATCCCATTTTGCATTAAGGGATAGCCCTATAGCTCCCCATGCCTGCCACCCTTATTAAGGTGGCCCAGGTCCACGTCAAGTCAGCCCATTAGGCTGTCCCAAACTTTAAGTAATTTTATAAAAACCTTTGATATCCATGATTAATTAGTTTATTCATCCCCTTTCATTTGTTATCTAAGTTTATGTCTACCAATTTAGTTAACCCAACTTGAAGACAATTAAAGGACAAATTATTAAGGTTGGATGTCCTTTCAAGACACAAGATAATTCATATTTGGCCTTCAAAATTTTAAATTATGTCTAAATCACCATATATCAAAAACTTTTGTATAAATTAATTTATATTGGACTCAAGGAACTTTCTATACTTCTAAACTTCAATTCCTATTTTCAAAACTTAGGTCTTTAAGTAATTTTTCAAAAGTCCCGTGCCTTAATTTAATTCTTCAAATATTCGTTTAAGTCTCATTTTCGTTAATTAGAATTATAATCCTACACTTATTTAGTTATTTAAAAGTATAATCCTTCAAACACTCTCATATTTTAATTTAATTTTTCAATCCTAAAAAATTCTTCAAATACCCTTTTAAATCTCATTTTCATCAACTAGAATTACTATCCTACATCCATCTATCTGGTGTAATCCTTCCAAAATCCCCAATCTTCGTTGAATCTCTCACTAACTCGTTTCAATCTTATTTTCATCACTTAGAGTTCCAATCCCGTATTTATTTAGTTATTTAAAGTCTAATCCTTCGAACATTCCGTATTTTTTTAATTTAATTTTCAATCCTAAAATTCTACTATTTGTCTAAATGTTATTTTCATCAATTAGAATTATTATCCCAGGTTTATTTAGCTATTCGAAGTCTAATCCTTCAAAAATCCCACTGTCTTAATTTAATTTTTTTTCACCAATTCGTTTATATCTTAGTTTCATCAATCAGGATTATTATCCCATGTTCATCTATTTATTTAAAACCTAGTTTTTCAAAAATCTCATGTCTTAATTTAATTTTTCAATCCTAAAAATTCTACAATTCGTCTAAATTTTATTCTCATCCATTAGAATCATTATTCCATATCCATTCAAAGTCCAATCTTTCAAAAACCCCATGTCTTAATTCACTTTTCAATCCCAAAAAAAAATTTCATTATTCGTCTAAATTTTATTTTTGTTAATTAGGATTCTTGGTCCACATCTATTTATTTATATAAGATCCAATTCTTCAAAAATCCAATTTCTGAATTAAAACTTCAATCTCAAAAATTCTACTATCCATCGTTATTCGCCTAAATATTTATTCTTGTCAATTAGTATTATAATCCTATACCCACCTATTTATTCAAAGTCATATCCTTTAAAAACCCAACGCCCTAATTCAAATTCTCAATTAGAAAAATTCCACTAATCTTTTCTTTTATTATTCATTCAAACATTATTTTTGTTAATTAGTATCACTAGTCCATATTTATTTATTCATTTATTTCAATCATTAAAATTCAATTCTTCAAAACCGGATTTCCAAATTTAATCTTTAGACTCAAAAATTCCACCATTCACTCTTATTCATTCAAATATCATCTTTGTTATTATTGTTACAAATTCCACGTTTACTTATTCATTTCTTTTAAAAATTCCAATAATTAGGGTTCAATTATTCAAAGGCCCGACTTTCAAATTTTAATTTTCAAAATCCCACTATTTACTATTCATCCGCCCAAATATCGTTTTGATTAATCAGTAACATTACTCCATACTTACTCATTTATTTCCCTTAAAAAATTTCAATCATTAGAGTCTAATTCTTCAAAATTCTGATTCCTAAATTTAGCTATTTGAAATTCCAATTGTCCTATTTCCCCAGTTTCCCATGCTCCAATTCCCGTATTTACCCCGCTACTTATTATTATCATTATTATTATCATCTTATTCATTATTTCTATAAATTCTGCCTTCGAATGATTTCTAAGATTTCCAATTTTTACACATCAACTTTTATAATTTCTACACCTCAAATAACTTACGATTTTGATCCCTTTCGAAATTTAACTCCCATAATCCTAATTTTTGTAACTTAATTTTTCTTAAAAATCCCGAACTTTCAAATAATTCTTCAAAATCCTGTTTTTCTTTCAAATTTAATTTTTAAAAGTTCTCATTCTTACATTTAATTCCTAAGAATCCAATTCTCAAATAATCTCTAAGATTCCGATTCTCAAATAAATTTCCAAAATCCAGTTTTCCTTCGAACAATTTTAATCCCTGTTTAGTGATGCATGTGATATGTTTTGTGCTCTATATGATGTACTAACCCTCTCTATTGATAGCGCATGGTGGTTCGTTGCCCAGGTATGTACCCATTTTCCCTCTAATCGTTGTCTATGCATGTCTCGATTCTTATGTGTGCATGATCATTCAGGATATTCATTGACTTACTTATCAATTGCCACGTCAGCTTCATTTTATTAGTAGAGACCCGACTTTAGGGACTTAGAGGGGTGCTATGGTCTTCACCGTACCTTCCCAATAAGTAACCTGACCCCCGAGCCCGATCCGGTTTTTCGTAGATCACCTTTTCCAAAATCAGGAGTCGCACTTAGGGTTTTCTTTCTTATTTTGTTTACCATTTTAAAAAATAAAACAAAAATAAGTGGCGACTCCAAGTCATTTTCTTAATCAATAGAGATCATTTTTCAAATTAAAATCGAGTTCGCCATCGAGTGGAAAACGCATGAGCCGAAATGCGGGGTCCACACTTATATATTTTTTTAAAATTAATAATAGTGTTAAATAATTGAAAAAATTGTTGTAAAACAATAAGATGTAAAAATAAAAATATAAATAAAAGTAAAAATAAAACTAAAATGTTATTTGATTTATTATATATAAAGTAATTTAACACTAATATAAAATAGTAACGTGACTATTAAATGTATATAATATATATTTTAATATTAAAATATTATATACATTTAAATATCCATTTTACAAAAGAAAAGAAAAGAAATATTAATTTTTTTTTAAATTTAGTTTGGATTTTCAATTTTGTGTAATATTAATTTTTTTTTATTTTGGGAATTTTTTTTTCTTTTTTAAAAATTTATTTTTTTGTAATATTAATTTTTTTTAATGAAGAGACGATTTCCCTTTGGAATTTTTTTTATGGGAAATTTACCTTTGAATATATATATATTTTAATTTAGTTTGGATTTCCAATTTTTTGTAATATTAATTTTTTCTTTTAATTTGGGATTTTTAAAAAAAATTTATTACGATTTTCCTTTGATTTTTTTTTTAAATTAGTTTGGATTTTCAATTTTTTGTGATATTATTATTTTTTAATTTGGGATTTTATTTTATTTTTTAAAAAATTTATTTTTTGTAATATTAATTTTATTTTAATTTGAGATTTTTTTTAATGAAGAGACGATTTCCCTTTTGATTTATTTTTTATTTTTATTTTTTAAATTAGTTTGGATTTCCAATTTTTTGTAATATTAATTTTTTTTTAATGGAAAATCATCTCTTCAAGAGATGATTTCCCTTTTGATTTTTTTTTTAAAATGGGAAATCGTCTCTTGAAGAGACGATTTCCCTTTGAAATTTTTTTTTTTCAAATTAGTTTGGATTACCAATTTTTTGTAATATTATTTTTTAATAGGAAATAGTCTTTTTAAAAGATGATTTTCCTTTTGAATTTTTTTTTTTGGATTTCCATTTATTTTTTTTTTTTTAAAATCATTTTTTCAAGAGATGATTTTGCTTTTAAAATTTTTTTATCCGTGCCCCTCTCTCCTATTAATAAAAAATTACCATACATTTGGTATTACTTTTTCTGCCACTGTTATCTAAGAATATTTTTTTTTAAATTAACGTAATCTTGTCAAAAGTCCATGATGCAAGGTCAAAGAAATGCCAGATGACCAATTAGGTGTTCACTAGGAGCTGCTGGTAGGAAATTTAAACATTAGGATTACAAAAGCTGAGCAACAAAGCGCTTAGATCGGTGAGAAGAGCCGCCTGGCTTTAGACTAAGGTTCACCATTTCTTTCAAATGCATAACTCTTCTTCTCATCTCCTGCCGTTCTTCCTCCGCCATTAGTCTTCTGATTGTCCTCTCTATCTCCCCTCTGTCCCACCCATTCTCCAATAGAAACCCAACTTTCCAAACTTCACTCGCATATCTCGCGTTAACCCTTTGGTCGCCGAAACCTGGCAGACAAATCATTGGGACCCCTTCGCAGATGCTCTCTAATGTCGAGTTCCATCCGCAGTGAGTCCAAAATCCTCCTGTGGCAGGATGAGCGAGCACTTCTTGTTGGGAAGCCCATTTGACAATATGTCCCCTTCCACTCATCATCTCTAGGAACCCTTTTGACAATGATTCGAGCCACTCCGAGCCACGTACCAACCCGGGTCGAACCACCCATAAGAAGGGCTGCTCGCTGTTGGCTAGCCCAAAAGCCATCTCCAAAAATTCAGTTTCATCTATTTCTACGATACTACCAAAGCTCACGTAGATTACAGATTTATGTGCTTGGTTGTCTAGCCAGGTAATGGAACTTTGGTCATGTGCTAGTAAACTACTTGAAGAGGACGAAAAGTACTTTTGAAATGGACCAATTGTGAAAATTGGAACACGAAAGTACTGGTGAAGCCTGGACAGTTCAGATTCTTCGAGGCCTTCAAAGGAGTTACAAATTATTCCCGAAGAGGCCCTGCCTTCACGAAAGGCGCTAGCTATTTGCTGATAAAACACCTCTTCATCTCGCATGTTGATGTTCGGAAGGTCCTTGACTTTAAGTGGTGGAATTTCTGGTACTGGCGACTCTAGTTGAGAACCTGATTAATGTATGAGATAACAACAAAGGAAAAAAAAAAAGGCATACAGTCAGAGTTCCTTCTATGGAGTTACATACACAATTTGCTACACAAATGCTACTTCATCTATTAATGAGAAATTTTTTGATTTAGGAAAATTAGATTTGTAAATAAAGGAATTAACTAATATAGAAAAATGCCACATAAAATAGAGCTGACAGTGCAAATTAAACCCTATGCAAGTCAAGCCCTTCATAGAAGAGAAAAGAGACAGATGATCATATTAGGAGGACAATAGAAAGAGCTGTCTCTAGATCGACCTACACTTCCAATAAAATTTGAAAAACTACCATAAATTAATTAAAAATAATTTTAAGTATTATCCTTTTGTAGTTGCTTCTTAGTTATTCCAATATGATAAGGATTTCTTATCCTTTGATGAATGGAACAATTGCGGTCTTTAGTGACCCACTTGCGTAGCCATTTGGCCGCCAAAATGGAACTGCTCTACATTTACATCTATTATGACAGAGAAGTGAACTTACTTCTGAGTTTCATTACTACTGAGACTTTCGACCGAGACTTGCATTAGGATATTGACATTGAAAGAATAACTATAGTACTACTGAGTTTCATTGAAAAACGATCACTATATATCGATTCTTTGGTGGTAAATACGGAATCATGGAAAAGAATACATATATACAACTTGACTTTACAGATTCAGCTCATTTGGATAATGGTTAATTTATGGCTTGGCTAGACAAATTCATCATCAAAAGAAATCTCACTCTTGAAGATGTTGAGATCAGAAGAAGAGATGGGAGCATAAGAGCGCACCTTTTACGGAGAGGCAACCACGTTCATGCAGAGATAGTAATGTGGCGAAAGCAAGAGAAGAAGCAGCACTATTGGTACGCAACACTATCCTTGGGAGCTTGAGGCTGTTGGCAACGGCCTGAGTGAAGGGCCATAAAATATCTGTAACTAAGCAAGCAATAGGCTCCTCAGAAGTCTGTAATAACAATCGAGACAAGCAATCCTGGAATGGCGCGACACAGTTTATGTTAAGGAGTCCGATTAGAGCTGTGGCATCAGAGGAGGAGGCTTGGCTTTTTAACAGGCCATCAGGGATTGAATGGAAGGTGAAGTGAGGATAGTTGGAAGGGTTGGGAGAGTTGAAGTGGGTGTGGATGATGGTGATTGAGAAGCCTCTGGCGTGCATGATGTTTGCCAGCTGAAGCATGGGGTTTAGGTGGCCTTGGAAGGGCAATGGGAAGAGCACCAGTCGGCGACCCATTCTTTGCTGCAATTGGGTTTCTGTTGAGTTCTCCATTGACCTTGACTAGTACTTCAGTGGGGCGAGTTTTCCTCTGATTCTTCATCAGGCTTTAAAAGGGCCACCGGCCCAGAGTGGCGAGAAAGTTTGTGGGGCGTTAGTGAATAGTGACATGGTGAGAAGACGTACTAGCGAATGCCGGGATTGGGATGGTTGTGTACATCTCTTTGTTGAAATTTCTCGGGCAATATTTCCTTCACGCGTCTCACACCCTTCTTCAACATGATGATGGTGAAAATGTATAATAGGCCACCCAAATTTTTATATGGCTAACATTAATTGAATAATTTGTATTTGCAAAAATCAGTTAATGGATAGTTTATTATATAATAATCCCAATAAATTAGTGATTACATTTTGGATTGGGTTTTGTATCTTTTAAGTAGAAGCTCAGTTGAGTGACAAGTGTAGGCTATGAGTCTCATTGAAGCCTATTATGAGAGGACCCAATGAGAACTCAATATTAAGTTATGTTAAGTCCCCTCTCTAATCTAGATAAAAAAAAATGGTCTTTTAGAGCCACCATAGTTGTTATCAAGATCATAGAGAGAAAGACTTGATTGTAACAATCAATCACCTGGTTTTTTTTGTGATAGCTCAAATAGGTATGTTCTTTATAGTGATTTTCTATTGTTAGTATCATTAAATCATGTATGATTAATTTATGTGATTATGTAAATATTCTAAAATCGTTTCCTATGAAATTAACTATGGTAAAAATATCTCGGAAACGCCGAGAAAGTCCCATACTTCTCTCTCACGTCCAATATATAGCAAGGGTCTCTCTGTTAGTTTCATCATCAAGAAATTGTTAGAAGCTTGCATCCAAGAAAGCAAATCAATTCAACAACATCCATAGAAAATGTCGCTCATTCCAAGGGTTCTGGGTGGTGGCCAACGAAGCAGCATCTTCGATCCCTTCTCCCTAGACATTTGAGATCCTTTCAAGAGCTTTTCTTCAGCACCACTCTGTCCAACATTCCTAGCATTGTTGGCAAAACTTGAGCCTTCGCCAACACGTGTATTGACTGGAAAGAGACACCAGAAGCTCACGTTTTCAAGGCGGATCTTCCAGGGTTGAGGAAGGAGGAAGTGAAACTAGAGGTTGAAGAGGGAAGAATGCTTCAAATTAGTGGAGAGAGGAGTAAAGAACAAGAGGAGAAGAACGACAAGTGGCATCGCGTGGAAAGGAGCAGCAGGAGGTTTCTTCGCAGATTCAGGTTGATGATCCTTCTTGTTATTGACATGATTCTCTCTTTCCTGACTGATCCCAATTTTCACATTCAAAATCCTTGAGTTTTAAAACTTGCTGTCGGGTTATTATGTTTCACCTGCTGGTAATTGAATTTGTTACCATCTTAAAGTGAAAAGTGACAACCATGAACCGGGCCCATAGATTTTAAATTAATGTTAATTAATTAGTTAAGATGTGTTCTTTAAAGCTTGGGAAATCCATTAACTAATGAAACCAAAACATGGAGGTATAATAATTAAGTTTAATCTACATCTACAAGTCTGTATGAGGTGGAATCAAGGGCAGGGTTACGATTCCAACCAAAACTTGATTCCTGACACTTTAAAAAAAAATACTCCTAATATTAAAATATTAGGGGTTTCAAGGGGCCACTAGCGGACCCTTGAAAAAGTGATGGTGGTAAACGACAAAGAGTAGCAACGTGTCCATCCTTCATGAGAGGTGAGTGCAAATGGTTTGAGCATTTTGATGAAATGGGCTGTATATTTTCTTAAAGTAAAAAAAATTGAGTGTGACACATACATTATGAGAGGTTTTGTCACATGGTTACTTGATATAAACTAAGCAATTATAGGAATTATTGATGCAGTCCACCGATAACTTCCTTTGATATCATCTTAACTTTTTTATATGACAGATCCAAAATCCAATGGGATTGTTTCCTTATTCAACGGGATTATTTGCTTTATTCGTGAGTTGTCGGCAATGTGTCTATCCTTCAAGATAGCATCCCTATTGTGCTTTTATCTTAATTTCTTTTTTTGACTTTAATCCAATTTTCAATAATTGAAGTCATAACAATAATTTTTAAAGCATGGTTATAGACGCCTGTTTTTCAGTGCAGATTCACTTTTTATTTATTTGATGAAAACTATGATTTTTAAAAAAAACTTGAAGTCGTTACTTTTTTTTTTAAAGAAAAAACAAAATAAGAAAAAAAAAACTCCTAAGTATGACTCCAAAAAGAAAAACAAGTCTATGAAAAACTCAGTCTAAGTTTCGGAATTAGATTACCTATTAGGAAGGTACGTGATGAGTCGTAACACCCTTCTAAACCTATATACATACGGTTTCTACTAAACGAATTAAAGAAATTGTGACAATTAACTAATTAATCTTGGATATCAAAATTAATAACATAAATTAATATATATATAAATAATAATAGAATCAAGTTATAAGAACGCACAAAATATGTGAGAAGAGAATTATTCAAAATGATTTATTGAACTAAATAAAAAGATATTTCAAAATAATTAGTTTTCAAGAAATTTCAAAGGGTTTTATTAAAAGCAATTTTAAATTAATGATTTCAACTTGATAAATTATTTTTATATGTTTCTTGAAACTCATTTAACTTATTTTGCTCAATTATATAAATATTAATTAATTTAAAATATATAAATTTTTTAGGAATATCAATTATATTTGATTTTCTTTTATATTTTTTTATGAAGAAATTGATTATGCGAAAACCATTTTTCCTAAAATTTTATTTTATTTTTAGTACTTTTTGCAAACCACACACAACCTAAAAGTCTTTTTTTGTCTTTAAAAAAAAAAACAAAACAAAACAAAATCAGTAGAAAACATACACTAAATTTTTTATTTTGAAATCTAAAGTTTTAAATTTTCAACTTCTTTTAAATTTTTAAATAGTTTTAATTATAATATAAATAAATAGGAATGTAACAAGTATTTAATCCGCCTAATGAACGGACGCATGCAGGAACGGTCGGCGCAGACCAAAGCTTTAAAAATCGATTCAACCATAAATCGCATTATCAATTCAATCAAGAGATTAGATCGTCATACCCTTCACATCCAGGTGAACCCTTGGTCCAACATTAGTTGTCATAACTCATAAGAACCCTTTTCTTTGTTATCGGAGGTTTTATTTTATTTATTTATTTATTTTTCATTTTTGTTTTCCTTTTACCATTTTTCTAGTGATGCCTTTTTCTGATTATGTCATCGCACCTCTTCAATCATTTGTTACCCCTTTCTTTATTACTGGCACTTAGGTTGTGTTTGTTTTTTGGCTTAATAGAAAAAGCTAAATATTTTAGCTTTTTCTATTCAGCTAAAAGTAACTCATTGACATCAACCAACATCATTAAACTAAACTTATTGATAACAAGTTTACTTTAATTATGTTGGTTAGTATCATTAAGGTACTTTTAGCTTAATAGAAAAAGTCAAAATATTTGGCTTTTTCTATTCAGTCAAAAAACAAACACCACCTTAGTGTTTTTTCTTTTTTGTCATTTTTTCCCCTGTTCCTTTTTCGACTTTAGTCCCCACCTTTTCAATCATTTAGTGTTTTTTCTTTTTTGTCATTTTTTCCCCTATTCCTTTTTCGGCTTTGGTCCCCACCTTTTCAATCATTTCTTATCTCTTTCTCTAATGCTGGTGCAATTTCTTTTTCTTTTTTTACATTTAAAAATAATATTTTGATAAAAAAAATTATACAAAATTCTGATTAAAAAATATTAATTTTGGAATTTTCAAAATTAAATTCTGATTTTTTAATTTTTTTTTTCAAATATTTATACCAACACACTTTTTCCACAAACATAAACCAACCACTAGGTTAGATGTAGCTTCAAATATTTTAGTGATATAGTATTATTTTCAATCTATCTCTTATGCTATGATTTATAACAATTAAATATTTTTTAAACCTTTAAATTCAATAATTTAAATGCGGGATGATTACAAGAAAAAATATAAAAAAAATTATATATTTAAAATAATAAAACAATGAAATATATTTGTTATTTTAATAGTAAATATGTTTTTTTTTTTTTTTTTTGGGTAAAAACAAACAATTTCGATAGCAAATATTACAGTCATCTAGTCAACACACTTACTGTATGTTTTCATGGAAATTTATTAAATATTCCTTTACACTTACTGATTGATGATTAAAGAAGGCACCATCATTGTCATCAAATTATCCCCATGACAAAGCTTTCCCTTTACACTAATCAATACTAATTATAGAGCTTAAGATCCCGCGTAGGTTTTCTAAATAGATGTGAGTAAAAAGTTTCTATGAATTATGATAGGTCACTCCTATCTTCTCCCAAACCCTTCTTATCAGGTATAGACATTTATACTTCTCCCAAACCTTTCTTATTAGGTATAGACAAGATGGGTAGTCGAAAAAATGGGTCCCCATGCCATGTCCCTAGACTTCAAAATTTTTAAAAATGCAAGTTGATTGAAGTAGTTGCACATTGGTTCAAGAACATTGACAAAACTTCTAAGTTGACTTACATGAATGAAAATGAAAGCAGGCTAATTCAGTGCCCGATTTAGATGCAACAATGAAATGACTACATGTTCTTTTTAATGAAAAATGACATTTCAGAATTACGTAATATATATTTTTCATGTCGGGTCTCCATTTAAGTAAAAGCAATATAACACGGAAAATAAATATTTAGATAATTATTTTCGAAAATAATTTTAAAAAATCATTCGAGTTTTATAATTTTATATAATTAAAAAACGTTATCTGAAAGTATTATTTTTTATTCTTA
Organism: Vitis amurensis; assembly: GCA_037355405.1. Classification (NCBI taxonomy): domain Eukaryota; kingdom Viridiplantae; phylum Streptophyta; class Magnoliopsida; order Vitales; family Vitaceae; genus Vitis; species Vitis amurensis. Next base: position 55,572 of record CM074688.1, on the reverse strand, counting down.
AAAAATAAAAAATAAGACATACGAAAAAACGGATTGTTAAAGAGTTATTTTTGTGGATAGTTACGTTATAAAAAAATAAAAAGAAAAATATAATTCATTGTATAATGTTATAAAACACAAGTATTCAACGTGGAAGCACACCAAAAGAGAGGGAAAAAGTCCATTTAAATAATTTTATTTTTTCTTTTTTTATAAAAGTGTGTGCTTGTTTAATACATTATTGGAAGGGGGTGGTGTAGTGGAATTATTATTTATATCAAGGAAAATTTGGGCGTCACAGGTATGTGAGGTGTTTTGTCGTCACCGCTGCCTTCATCCGCTGCACATTTTCGCCACAATGAAACAGTTCTGCCTCAAGGCTGTGACTCTAGCACCACCTTTTGAGTGAATAGCTGTGAAGGTGATGGGAACGAGCATTCACTTTGCTCCTCCCTCTTTTTGTGTGTATATAAGAATGCATTTATGCAAGCACTGAATGCAGCAAACAGACCCTTCTTCAACCTCTCGTCCTCTCTCTCTCTCTCTCTCTCTGTTTTCAATCTCCAGGTTCTTTCTTTTCTCTGCTCCATTTTATCTCCTTTTCAAGTTTTCTCAATTCTGATGAAGGTGCTTTTCATTTGAGTGTAAGCACTTCTTTTATATAAGCTGGCTCGTTTCAGCTCCCTTCTTCCTTAGCAACACATTCATAAAATCCTTCACAGCATGTAACTTTCTCCCAAGTTTTCTTCCCAGAAATCAAAATTTGAAAAAAAAAAAAAAGGTAGCTTTATCTACCCATATGTTTTTCTGAGGGTTTCTTATCTGGGTTAGTGTCACTCACTCTGGCCAAGATTAGGACGATTGTGTAGCGACACCTTTATAAAGACCGTCAAATCATGTAACATCCCTTCAAATCTTGACAAGAGAGTGTGCAAGTTGTTGAATGCATGGTCAATTATCGAGTAAAAACTCACTCTCATGATGATCCATATGCATTTTCTAGGAGCTATCTGCTGTGACCTAAAAATAGAAGAAAAGTAATGAAATTTCTTAGCAGTGTAAAAGATGGAGAAGTAAAAATGAGAAAATCCCATACATATATTACATTGTCCAATGTGTTATACATTGGCTTTGGTCTGCGCAGAAATTAAGCTGCTATCACCTAATTCCCTGGAGATAATTGAGTCACGTACTGAACTACACTCTTAATACAATGGGTCTCTTGCTTTTTGCTCATGGCATCGCCACTCCTTTGGCAGCATCCACTAAGAACTTAGTTTGGGTCAAAGCTCAAGAATTGTTCCTTTAAGAACGAGTCCATGTGTTGTTGTTTTGTGGATGTTATTAAGCTTGGATCTAATTGAATTCGGACAAAAGAAACAAGAAATAGAGAAAAGCTAAAGGCATCCACTTTTCGGTCCTTGGAAATTTATCTACTCTTCCTCGCGTCGCCAGTCCACCCCAAGATGATTCCTTTCTCCCTTCGCCCAATCATTTGCCGAATGCTTCCAATTAAATTATTTTGCCTTCGCTTTCCATGTAAAACCCAAATATACTTTCAACTCAGCCTGCCCATCAATCTTATCTCCTCGATCAAGCTGCTCAAGTTACAGTAAGAGGACCCACCCTCACTCACACATTTTCTAGCCCTTGTAGCCATGTCAGCCGTTTTCAAAAGCTCATCCTTCCTCTCTTCCATCAGATCTCTCACCATTTTCTCAACAATAAGTCTATCGCAAGTATCTTTCATGTCCGAACCAAGTTTCCAAACATGGCTTACGAACCTACTGTTGATCTGTTGGTCTGCAAAGTATGGCCAGCAAATCATTGGCACGCCAGCGCATATACTCTCAAGAGTCGAGTTCCACCCACTGTGGGTGAGGAACCCACCTACTGCCGGGTGCGCTAGAACCTCTTCTTGTGGAGCCCACTCCACGATGTAACTCCTCTCCTTTGCCCCTTCCAAGAGCTCCGCCGGAGTCTGATGCTCTCCATCTTCTTCGGCAAGAGAGTCCGTCCGTATGACCCACAAGAAGCGGCTACCGCTGTTTACCAAACCGTAACAGAACTCTATGAGCTGCTTCCTTGTGATGACTGTCACGCTTCCGAAACTTACGTAGATAACAGACTTTGAAGGCTGACGGTTAAGCCACGCTATGCAGCTTCTGTCTTCTTGCCGTAAACTGTTTGAAGACTGTGACGTCGTCGATTCAGAAGCAAGCCTGGTTTCCAGGTGCGCGTGGAGAGGTCCAATGGTGTAGGTTTTTGGACAGTGATTGCGTATTTGACAGAGAATAGGTCCTTCTAAGTCTTCAAACGTATTAAGTATGAGCGCGTGGGCTCGAGGAGTTTGTTGCGTCTCCTTCGTTACAAGTAGGAGACGCTCGTCATCTAGGTTGCTGACTCGGATAAGACTCGGGAGATCTCGTTTTCGGAGAAACCCCTCCATGCCGGGAATACTGGTTACTAGCTGATCCATATCGTTACCTGTAGTTTATTCATGATCGTAACTATATTGTAAAAGAAGAAAACAAAAATATAAACGAATTATAATGAACAGATGATTTCGTGTAATTCAATCTAGAAAGCATACCTTTGAGGGGAAGTTCGCCAGATTCAATGAGTTTGAGCGCAGAAAAATATGCCCAGAAGGAACAAGCACTAACGGTGCGGAAAGAAATGATGGGAATTCCAACTTCATTAGCAATATCAATGGTAAAACTCATCACCCCATCTGCTATGATGCAGCTGACCGGCGGGCGGGTATCAGAACCCTGGCCCCTGGAAATCATTAGCTCCCTAAAAATAGGTTTTGCTGTGGCTTTCAATCCCTCAAATAGATCCATCACCCGCTCACCGGTACGTGGATGGTCCGTGGTAAGCCCATCAGATATTGTTTGGAAACGGAAGCCGGGATAGCGGCTGAACCTGGTCTGAATATCGGTGTGAAGGAGGAGGCGGTGTTGGTTATATTCGGAGTTGAGGAAGGTGACGTGGAGGCCGGCGACGGAGAGAAGTTCGGCGAGTTTGAGCATGGAGTTGACGTGGCCTTGAGCCGGGAAGGGGAAGATGAGAACATGAGGAGACACTGGCCTTTGATCCATCTGACTATTGGTGGACTATTGTTACAGGATAGAACATGAATTTATGCTGTATTTGTAAGGAAATAATCGGTATATCCCAAAAAGCGCAAGAGTCTTTCTTGTCTTCATCAATGTATATTACAGCTAGGTGGACGGCAATTATTTGACGCCGTTTCTTGTGAAATTATTTTAATTAATGGCCGGGAAAGAACTGAGGGCGATTGTTAACTATGGTAAAAACAGTCTAATGTTTTTGAGAAGAAAAAATTCCGGAAGACATTTCTTTATCAATATCAATTCTACAATAGAACCCTAATTCATAAATAGGTGAATTAGTCATAAATCAGTATTGAAAATAACTCCTTTCAACTTATCCAACTACATTGTCTCATCACTTAAATTAATGACAGAACAAAAAGTAAAATATTTATGTACAATCGGGTTTCAAGATTGACGTCTGTCAACTGTTTGTCGGAGGATGTTTTCCACGACACATAAATACCTTTTTGTTATACGTTTTAATACCAAATACTAGCCATGCAAAATTCTAATGCATGGCAGAAGGATCTTTAGCTTTCTATAAATATGTTACCATTATGCACCCTATCTTATTTTTTTCTCTCTTAAAATAGAAAATAAAAGGAATTTACTAACCCTTATGTTATGTTTGATTACCACAAAGTTAAAAGGAAATGCAAGGCAAAAAAAAGAAGAGAGAAAAAGTAGAAAATAAAATAAAAATAAAATAAAAAATAAATTAGAAGTTAATAAATTATTTTAATACATTTCATTAAATTTTTTTTTTCACTTATTTAGCTATTCTATATAAATATTAGATAATTTTAAATGTATATATTTTTTAATAATTTTAATTATATATATATTTTTTTAGCATTTTTTATAATAAAACCAAACATGAATTCTTTTTTTTGCATTTTTTTCTCTAGTACTATCGAGGAACCAAACATGGCTCTAAACAGTGGTTTGGTCGTGGCTTTCATTCCATCAAACATATCCTTCAATTGGACACCGGTTCGCGGATGATCCAACGGCAGCCCATCGGATATCGTTTGGAAACGAAAGCCAGCATAGCGCGTGAATCTGTCCAGAATATTGGTGTAACGGAGGAGGCGGCTGTGGGTGTAGTCGGAGTTGAGGAAGGTGATGCGGAGGCCGGCGAGGGAAAGAAGTTCGGCGAGTTTGAGCATGGAATTGACATGGCCTTGAATGGGAAAAGGGAAGACAAGGACATGGGGAGAGACAGACCGATGTTCCATGTCGAATTTTGGTAGGTAGCACCTTAATTTCCTAACATTAACATACATGGCCCATGACTCCATGACTCCATGTGGGATTTATAACGAAATAAACTCTTCTTCATTGCTCCTAGTGCCCACTGCTCAGCTTCGGCCTTGTGGGCGTACACGTGTACGAATATTAATTAGGTAACCATGGTAGGTTTGAGATTCGCTCCAATACTTCTGATTCCATGTTTTTGTATTTTTATAATATTATTATAAAGTTTTACAAAATAGCAAATAACATGTTTTTTTAGAAAGTAAATATATATTCAAATGCCAGCTCAGCAAGTAGTATTTTACTCTTGAAATAAAAATATATTTAAGGATGATGACGTATTTTATAACATATCTATATTTTAACTACGAGAGATTTATTTCGTCGTATCATAAAATGTGTATTATAACCATATATGTCTACACAATTTTTTAATCATGTGAAAACCGTGGTAGAAATATTTTAGGGCTTTAGCTACCTCCGGGATTAACAATTGACTGATTAGCATCGTGGAATTATTGACTAGAGGGATTTATAACAGAAGAAAAAACTTATATTAAAAGTAAATGTATCTTTCACATACCATCAAAGCAATCAAGAGTGAGAATAGAAAATAGAATTATATAATTACAAAATCTTCCCAAAAGATTCTATCAATTTCCGAATTCTGCACCCAGTATTATATATTAACCGTGCTGGCCCATTGATGTCCATGGGCCATAAACTTCCTTCCCAAGTCTAACTCTTGTAAGCCCATTAGGACTATGATTAAATTGAAGAAACCTAGAATTGTGGATTACGGCCCATCACCTAGAATTTGACGATGGAAAGTGGTGGAAGGTTGGAGAGACGTCTCGTTCCTATCCAAACTGGAAGTGTCCAGAAGGGTGAGGAAAACACCACAATCCTCTTTCACCTCCTATATAGAGAGCTCATCTCTATCCCTTTCATCATCAAGAAATCGTTCGAAGCCTGCGTACGAGATATTTCGCCTTTCAGCAAATCAATTCAATTTGATCGATCGACCAAAAAATGGCACTCGTTTCAAGTGTTCTTGGTGGTGGCCGACGGAGCAACATCTTTGATCCCATCTCTCTAGATATCTGGGATCCCTTCGAAGGCTTTCCTTTTAGCACCACTCTTGCCAACGTTCCTAACAGCGCTCATGAAACCTCTACCTTCGTCAACACCCGTATTGATTGGAAAGAGACTCCCGAAGCTCATGTTTTCAAGGCGGATCTTCCAGGGTTGAAGAAGGAGGAAGTGAAGGTTGAGGTTGAAGAGGGCAGAGTACTTAAAATTAGTGGAGAGAGGACTAAAGAGCAGGAGGAGAAAAATGATAAATGGCATCGGGTGGAGAGGAGCAGCGGCAAGTTCCTTCGCCGGTTCAGGTTGCCGGAGAATGCAAAGATGGATCAAGTCAAGGCAACTATGGAGAACGGTGTGCTAACTGTGAGGGTTCCAAAAGAAGAGGTGAAGAAGCCGGAGGTCAAGGCGATCGAGATATCTGGTTAAGTCATTAGAAGGTTGACAGCCATCAAGAGACATGATGTTTTCAAATTTAGCTACTGGGCATGTGTATGCAAGGCAGTTTTGTTATCCCTTTTTGGTTGTGTTTTTCCTTTTTATGTGGGTTTAAATAAATGTGTATCATCATAAGGTGTGTTTTAAAGTATATAAATGAATAATTTTCTTTAATTAGAAATGATTAAGATGTTTTGTTATTTGATGATTTTTTACTATTGGGTGACGTCAATATTCACCTTTGAAATGCTTCAATTAATTCTAAAATTTTGATGTCGGTGAACCCCTAGCTCCAGATGAAGCCTAAAAAAACAAGGGGCTTTTATCAGGTATCGGTGAGATATCTCACCAGTGAGACTTACCATGGTTGAAATATTCGGCATTTTTGTGAAAAAATTTCCGATTTTTCGGTGAGTGGTCACCGCGGGGTCCAGCTGAAGCCATCTAGTCAACGCTTACATTTACACTTGTTGTTTTTCCACTGCAGCCGGAGTGCTCACCGTGGGTCAGCTGAAGCCATTCCAGTCAACGCTTGCATTTACATTTTTTGTTTGTTGTGCAGCGCCTTTATAAACATGGTCCTCTTCATGCTAATATAAGTATAAGTTTTATTTATTTATTTATTAATTTATATAAAAGATCCTTTAACTAATGCATTTCAATATTGTGTCTTAATCTATTGAATATTATAATTGGTAATACCTTTGTGAATATATCAATTAAATTATCACTACTTTTCTAGAGATCATGCATATAAAAGAATTTTAGTAAAATATGTTTATTGTTGTCTTTTTTCTAATATAACCTCATTTAATTACGTATGCAATATTGTCTTAAAAAATTATTCCTAATTTCTTCTAGATCGAGGATAGTATACATGATTTCTGAATATGTTGGATTGTAGATATTGGTCATATATACACATGTATTAACCTTAAAAGTTTTAATTTAAAATTTCAATTGTTTATATGTAATTTTAAATTCTTTATTTTTAAATTTCAAATTATTTGTTTACATATTCTATTTATAAAATCAAAGTACTAATAACTTTAATAAAAAATGCAAAAATTCTAACAAACTTATACTGGAAAACTACTATCTCAAAATTTAAAATTTGAAGTGATTTTTGAAGATATAAAATAAATTTATATTTTTAAATAAAATATTAAGGTTATTTTTGGTTCTTAGAAAAATTAAGGGAAAATACAAAAGAAAGAAAATATAAAAGAAAAATAAAAGGAAAAAAAATAGGTTTAAAATTGATAAATTATTTTTATATATTTATTGAAACTCATTTAACCTATTTCGCTCCATTATATAAATTTTTGGGGAATTTCAATTATATTTGGTTTTCTTTCATTTTTTTTTTTTTTGTGATGAAATTGAATATGCCAAAACAAATTTTCCTTATATTTTATTTTTTTTTAGTACTTTTTGAAAATCAAACACAACCTAAAAGTTTCTTTTCTTAAAAACAAAAAAAAACAAAATAGGTAGAAAACAACCACTAAATTTTTTATTTTGAAATCTAAAGTTTTAAATTTTTAAATAATTTTAATTACAATATAAATAAATAGGAATGTGACAAGTATTTAATCCGCCTAATAAACGGACGCATGCAGGAATGATCGACGCGGACCAAAGGTTTAAAAATCGGATTCAACCATAAATCGCGTTATCAATTCAATTAAGAGATTAGATCGTCCTACCCTTCACATCCAATGAACCGTTGCTCCAACATTCGTTTTCATAAGAACCATTTTCTTGATAGCTGGAGTTTTATTTTTTTATTTTTTGCCATTTTTCTGGTGATGCATTTTTTTGATTGTGTCCCCTCACCTCTTCAATCATTTGTCACCCCTTTCTTTATCGTTTGCACTTTGTTTTTTTGTTTTGTTTTGTTTTTTTTTTTTTGTCATTTTTTTCTCCTGTTCCTTTTTCGACTTTGGTCTCCACCTTTTCAATCATTTCTTACCCCTTTCTCTATTGCTGGCGTACCTTTTTTTACATTTAAAAATAATATTTTGATAAAAAATAGATAAAATTCTAATTAAAAAAATATTAATTTGGGAATTTTCAAATTTAAATTCTGATTTTTTTTTCCAAATATTTATACCAACACACTTTTTCAAAAACAGAACCGGACTGGACCATCTGACCGCTGGCTCTTCTGATCTGGTCATTTAGCCTGAAAAATGTTCGGATCGGAATTAGGTCGGTTAAACCGGTGGTCCGATCGGAGAACCCGATAAATTGGACGGTTCCCTTCGAACCGTCCAGTTCAATTTTATTTATTTTTTCCATTGTTGCCATCCCCCGCTGATAGGACCCATCCCGCACTGGAAAAACCCCTTCTCGCCTTCTCCCGCTGTTGGAAAAGCACCCTACACTGCAAAGCCACCCCCGCGACCCCGCTAAAACCCCCTATCCCGCACTGGAAAAGCCCCTCCTCTTGTCGTCTCCCATCGGTAGAACCCCCCCGCGACCTTACTAGAAAAGCCCACCTCGTCGTTTCTCGTCGGCAGGACCCCACCCTTCTTGTAAAGCCACCCACCCATCCCCTGCGTTTCCTCGCCCCCTAGGAAAGAGAATTCTTAGAAAGAGAAAGAGTTCATAGAAAGAGGAGAGGAGAAGGAATGGGGAGAGAGAGAGAGAGGAGGGGCGTGCATGTAACCAAGGACAACACATAGATAATGCACACAAATATCATCGCACACAAATATCGTATAAGATGGCGTAGAGATGAGAGAGGTGGGCCCACTTTTCAGATATTAAATTTAATTTTCTCATTTTTGCCTCCAATTTACATGTTATATTTTATACCCTAATTTTACAAAACTTTATTCAGTTATAGAAAGAGAAAAAAACTTTATTATATTTTTGGCCGTATAGGTGTTTGGCCTCCATCCTTTTCATCCCAACCTTTCAACTTCATCCACAAATTAATTTGCTTTAGACGTGGATATTTTTAACTCATATCAAATTATGAGCCTCCTCATCATGTGATTTGAAAACACTATTTTGTTTTTAAAAATCAAAATTTAAAATATATTTTTATTTTTATTTTTATAATTATTTTAAATTTTAATGATTTATAAATTATATATTTATGACTTCGACTGCGGTTCAACCATTGAACCGTGAACCAATAACTTTTCCGGTATAATGATCGATCCGGTTCTGAAAACATTGTTTTTTTTCACAAACATAACCAACCACTAAGTTAGATGTAGCTTCAAATATTTTAACGATATAGTATTATTTTCCATCTATTTCCCATGCTATGATTTATAACAATTAAATATTTTTTAAACCTTTAAATTAAATAATTTAAATGCGGGATGATTACAAGAAAAAATATAAATAAAAAATTACATTTTAAAAATAATAAAACAATGAAATATATTTGCTATTTTAACAGCAAATATGTTTTTTTTTTTTGGTAAAAGACAAACAATTTCGATGGCCCATTAAATTCCTTTTGATGTTAAAAGCCCAATAGTCCCATTCTGATAAGGCCGGTAAGGAAATTTGGAAATGGACCTAGAATTGTGGAATAAGGCCCAATAAGGATGAAAAAAGGCCAGGTAGATGATGGAAGGTAGTAGAAGATTGCAGAAACATCTCGTTCCTCTCCAAAGTCCAAACAGGAAATATCTCAAAAACGTCGGAAAGTACCACAACTCTCCGTCACCCACGATATATAGCAAGTCCTCTCCATCAGCTTGATCATCAAGAAATTGTTCGAAGCTTGCATAGAAGAAGTTATTGGAATTCTCAGCGAATCAATTTGACAACGTACGTAGAAAATGTCGCTTATTCCAAGTGTTCTGGGTGGTGGCCGACGAAGTAGCATTTTCAATCCTTTCTCCCTAGACATTTGGGTTCCTTTCGAAGGCTTTCCTTTCAACGCCACTCTTTCCAACATTCCCAACACTGTTGGCGAGACCTCACCCTTCGCCAACACGCGTGTTGATTGGAAAGAGACACCAGTAGCTCATGTTTTCAAGGCGGATCTTCCAAGGTTGAAGAAGGAGGAAGTGAAAGTTGAGGTTGAAGAAGGAAGAGTCCTTCAAATCAGCGGAGAGAGGAGTAAGGAGCAAGAGGAGAAGAACGACAAGTGGCATCGCGTGGAGAGGAGCAGCGGGAAGTTCCTTCGTAGATTCAGGTTGCCAGAAGATGCAAAAACGGATGAGGTCAAAGCTAGCATGGAGAATGGAGTATTGACTGTGACGGTTCCGAAAGAAGAGGTGAAGAAGGCTAAGGTCAAGGCCATTGAAATCTCTGGCTAAGTCACTGGTCAGATTTTTTCTAATTTGCTATATAATTAAGAAGCTAATTGATTGTTTTGCTAGATTGGGCATGTATATGTAATTCAAAAGATGTGATGTGATGATTTTTGTCTTGTGTTTTTATTTTGTAATTTTTCCCCATTTTCTTATGTAAGTGTATTCTAAGTGAAATAAAGGAATAGTTGGTTTTCTCTAACTAGAAATGAGTTACCAACATGATTATCTCTTTCCTAAGGGATCCCAATTTTCACCTTTGAAATCCTTCAATTTTAAGACGTGGTTGCGCTGGGTTTGATATGTTCCATATATAGGTTGGTAATTGAATCTGTTACCTCTTTGATTGATTCATATTTCTATTTCTATTCCAATGTTCAATCATATCCACAGAAAGTGTTATATTTAATCCTGAATTTACTGTAGCTTTCCTAGCGATTATACACAATATACTCTTGAGAATATTCTTCTCATCTCATCTCAGGCCATTTACTATTTTATTCCTAATATTTGGTCCCTAATTTGGGGGAAAATGGTGTCAGAACCCAAACCCATCCACGTATTACCTCATATATGAGAAGCATAAATTTTGTTTTACAATTGTTTTTTAAAATAGTTTATTGATTCTTAGAATAAAAAATAGAGATTGTTTTCTACCTTTAAAATTTAAAAAATAAGATATTCTTAAAGAATATTTTTTAGGTATTTTTAATTGTTTTTATTTGTTTTTTTTATGATTTTTATAAAATATATATATATATATATATATAATAATTAAAATTTTTAAAATAAATAAAATTTATTTTTAAAATATGGAAAATATGTTAACAACATTTTCAAGTTTTTAAACACACTTATTTTTTGTTTTTAGAAAGGGAAACTATTTTTCACATTGGAAAATTCTGGTATAATTTTTTAAATAGAAAACAATGTTTTGAGGAATATTTTTTTTTTCAAAATAAGGCCTTTTATGAAAACATATGGTATTTATTTCAAGTTATTTTAATTTTCTTTTTAAATATTTTTTTAAAATAATTATATGAATATTAAAAATAATTGAAAATAAAGTATTTTGTATAAAAATTATTTTATTAAAAGTATTTAAGTATATAAAAATCACAAACACGCTTTTATTTTTAATAAACGTCAAATAATTATGTTCTTATTTTTAAAATCTGTTTGTCAAGGGTTATTTTTTGAATAAGTGTTTCGAACTCGCTTTCAAAGTCCTAAATGATTCCTTGGACTTTTGATAAGAGTACGGTGATTTAAAAAAATTATTCTTAAATTATTGTAGGAGAAAAAGTCATTCCAAATGTATGATAATTTTTGCTAGGAGAAAGGGTTCGTAGATAAAAAATTTTTTTAAGCAAAATCGTCTTTTGAAAAGACGATTTAAAAAAAAAAATTCAAAAGGGATATCGTCTCTTCATTAAAAAAAAAAATTAATATTACAAAAAATTGAAAATCCAAACTAATTTTTTTTTAAAAAAAAAATCTTTCCCATTTAAAAAAAAAATTCAAAAGGGAAATCGTCTCTTCAAAAGATAATTTCCCATTAAAAAAATTAATATTATAAAAATAAATTTAAAAAAAAATCAAAAGGAAATCCAAACTAATTTAAAAAAAATTAATATTACAAAAAATTGAAAATCCAAACTAATTTTTTAAAAAAAAAATTCAAAGGGAAAAAAAATCGAAAGGGAAAAGACGATTTCCCATTAAAAAAAATTAATATAAATAAAATCTCAAATTAAAAAAAAATTAATATTAAAAAAAATCTCAAATTAAAAGAAAAAATTAATATTACAAAAAATTGGAAATCCAAACTAATTAAAAAAAAAAAAAAGGGAAAATTGAAATGAGAAAATCTCATACATATATAACATTGTCTAATGTGTTATACATTGTCTTTGGTCTGCGCAGAAATTAAGCTGCTATCACCTAATTCCCTGGAGATAATTTTGAGTCACGTCTTGAACTACACTCTTAATACAATGGGTCTCTTGCTTTTTGACTATGGCATCGCTACTGCCTTGGCAGCATCCACTAAGAACTTAGTTTGGGTCAAAGCTCAAGAATTGTTCCTGTAAGAACGAGTCCATGCGTTGTTGTTTTGTGGATGTTATTGAGCTTGGATCTAATTGAATTCGGACAACATTTAATTTAAAGAAACAAGAAATAGAGAAAAGCTAAAGGCATCCTCTGGACCTCGCATTTCGACTCATGCGTTTCCCACTCAATGGCGAGCTTGATTTTACTTTGAAAAATGATTTTATTGTTTGAAAAATGACTTGGAGTCGCCACTTATTTTTGTTTTATTTTTAAAGGGTAAACAAAATAAGAAAGAAAAACCCTAAGTGTGACTCCTTGTTTTGGAAAAGGTGGTCTGTGAAAAACCGGATCGGGTTCGGGGGTCAGGTTACTCATCGGGAAGGTACGGTAAAGACCGTAGCACCCCTCTAAGCCCCTAAAGTCGGGTCTCTACTAATACAATGAAACTGACATGGCAATCAGCGAGAAAGTCAATGGATATTCACCTAAATCATGCACAATATGAGAATCAAAACACGCAATAGAGATTGACTAGAAAGGGAGTGGATGCGTACCTCGGCCACGAGCCACAATGCGCTATCAAGAAACGGGGTCAGGTTACTCATCGGGAAGGTACGGTAAAGACCGTAGCACCCCTCTAAGCCCCTAAAGTCGGGTCTCTACTAATACAATGAAACTGACATGGCAATCAGCGAGAAAGTCAATGGATATTCACCTAAATCATGCACAATATGAGAATCAAAACACGCAATAGAGATTGACTAGAAAGGGAGTGGATGCGTACCTCGGCCACGAGCCACAATGCGCTATCAAGAAACGGGATTAGTGCACAATTAATGAATACAAAACATAGCTCATACATATCGGAGTGCAAAACGAAGCTCAAGCAAAATACAGTAAGCACGATAATTGACAGTCAAAAGGGGTCAAACATAGGGCCCCCAACAAAGCCCGATTTATTGTTCATAAGCTAATCTCACAAATCCCGTGTTTTAGAATTATGAAGGAATCACTATTGCTTATGTAAAATCAAGAAGATCAGAAAATTATTTAAGAACCGAAATGGAATTAAAACTTTTCGAGTGAAAACTGGATTCTTGAAGTTTATTGGAAAATTGGAGTCTTGGGAATTAAATTTAAAAGATTAGAGCTTCGATTATTAAAATGAAATTTGCCAAAGAAAATGAGAAATGAACTTTAGGGAATTAAACTGCAAGGATATAGATTTTGAAAGTTGAATTTGTAATAATAATAATAATAAGAAATGAACTTCAGGAAATTGAACTGCGAGAATATAGATTTTTAATAATAATAATAATAATAATAATAATAATAATAAGAAATGAGCTTCAGGAAATTAAACGACTAGAGTATAGATTTTTAATAATAACGATAATAATAATAATGATAACAATAATAATAATAATAAGAAATGAACTTCAGGAAATTGAACGGCTAGAGTATAGATTTTTAATAATAATAATAATAATAATAAATGAACTTCAGGAAATTGGACGGCTAGAGTATAGATTTTTAATAATAATAATGATAATAATAATAATAAGAATAAGAAATGAAATTCAGGAAATTGAACGATTAGAGTATAGATTTTTAATAATAATAATAATAATAATAATAATGATAATAATAATAATAATAATTTAAAAGTTGAATTAATAATAACAATAAAGATAAGATTTTAAAAGTTGAATTAATAATAATAATAATAAGATTTTGAAATAATAATAATAATAATAATAATAAAATTTTGAAAGTAGAATTAATAATAATGATAATAAATTTTGAAATAATAATAATAATAAAATAAGATTTTAAAAGTTGAATTAATGATAATAATAATAATAATATTTTGAGAGTTGGGTTAATAATAATAATAGTAGGATTTTGAAAGTTGAATTAATAATAATGATAATAAAAAGATGTTGAAAGTGTGAATTAATAATAATAATAATAATGAAATTTTGAGAGTTTGGATTAATGATAATAATAATAAATAGATGTTGAAAGTGTGAAATAATAATAATGATAATAATGAGATTTTGAAAGTTGGGTTAATCATAATAATAGTAATGAGATTTTTGAAAGTTGGGTTAGTAATAATAATAATAGGACTTTGAAAGTTTGGATTAATGATAATAATAATGATAATAAATAGATTTTGAAAGTTGAGTTAATAATAATAATAATAATAATTAGATTTTGAGAGTTTGAATTAATAATAATAATTAATGATAATAATAAATAGATTCTGAAAGTTGAGTTAATAATAATAATAATAATAATAATAATAAGATTTTGAGAGTTTGGTGATAATATTAATGATAAATAGATGTTGAAAGTTTGAATTAATAATAATAATAATAATAATGAGATTTTGAAAGTTGGGTTAATAATAATAATAATGATAATAGTTAACAATAATAGTAATAATAATAATAATAATAACTTGAATTAATAATAATAAGATTTTAAAGGTTGAATTAACAATAATAATAATAATAAGATTTTGAGAGTTGAATTAATAATAATAATAATAATAATGAGATTTTAAAAGTTGAATTAATGATACTAATAATAATAATAATAATAGTAACAATGATAACAATAATAATTAATAATAATAATAATAATAAAAATAATAGTAATGATAATAATAATTAAAAATAACAATAATAATAATAATCAATAATAACATTTTAAGAATTGAGTTAATAATAATTATAATAATAATAATATGGACTTAAAAAAAAAGGGGCCTTAATAATAATAATAATAGGCCTTGGACCTCAAAAATGGGCCTTGGGAATGGGCCATCAAAGGTGACTGTATAAGATAGGATTGTGCAAGTGGGCTTTGGGGACTAAATCCACTTTCTTGAATGGTAAGGCCCATTGCCATTGCTTCTGAGAATCAGGCCCCAAAAAAAAACACCCCTCCTCTTTCACACACTAAAAATCACCACAGACGAGAGAGAGAGAGAGAGAGAGAGAGAAAGAGAAAGAGAGAGGGAGAGAAAGCAGGCAGAGGAGAGCCGGCCAAGGCTGCATGCGGCGACCTCGACAGTGCAGCTGCGGCGTTAGTAGAGTCGGTGCTTCGGGTCCTATGACTGCGTGGTGTGACGTCGTGTCAAGGCTGCGGAACCAAGCCAAGAAAGGCTGCAGCCATCGCCGGTGCAGAACTTACGGTAAGAGCTATGGTTTTGATTGCGCTATTCATGTCAAGGGCACATGGGCCCCGGCCGTTATGAGGTTCCGGTGCTAAGAAACCTAGGCTCATCACTTCACAAACTGCTACAACATCTCATGCTTCCACGGGATCCAATACCTCCATACACCCATCATTAACATAGACCAATTACTTCCTATAGTCCCTCATGGCCAATGGATTTGAAATTCTGACCATGCACCATTCATGAGCAGAGAAAAGAAAGCACAAACAGAGCACAACTATGGAAAACCCATAGGCTTTTGAACCAAATCCAGCTTCATATATTAATCCAAGGATCCGGAGTAGGCGGAAGAGACATGGGGTAATAATATGATTAATGAAAGACTGGGCAAACCAATATGTACAGAAGCTATCTATCAGACAAATCAATGCAACTCAATATATAATGAAATCGAATGACAATGCTCAGGTGGCAAGATCAGAGATGATTAAAACCCGTGACTGTGAGGAAGAATGCATGAGGAAGGCACCAAGGACTCATACCTGAGACGCTCTTCAAAACGTTCCTCCCCCCAAGCTTCAGCTGATACCGTCTCCCTCCTCTTTTCCCCTGGTTTCCCCAAAAAAATCCACCAGAGCCCTTTTTCCCTCCTTCTCTCCCCCATCTTCTTTTCTCTCTGTTTTCCCTTTAGCTTCTCCTCCAAGCCATGTCCGTATCCCGTCCCATCTGCCGCCCAAAAGCTCCCCCATCAGTCCCCTTTTACTGTCCCAAAAACAGCTCTCCCCATCATGTCGAGTGGCTCGGAAAAAAAGGTAAGAAAAATAAATAAATAAATAAATAAAACTCCTTGCCTCCGGGGGATCTACACATCCACTTCTCGGGCTTGGGAAATTTATCAACTCTTCCTCGCGTCGCCAGTCCACCCCAAGATTCCTTTCTCCCTTCGCCCAATCATTTGCCAAATGCTTCCCATTAAATTATTTTGCCTTCGCTTTCCAAATGGAAAACCCAAATACACTTTCAACTCAGCCTGCCCATCAATCTTATCTCCTCGATCAAGCTGCTCAAGTTACAATAAGAGGACCCACCTTCACTAACACATTTTCTAGCCCTTGTAGCCATCTTGTCAGCCGTTTTCAAAAGCTCATCCTTCCTCTCTTCCATCAGATCTCTCACCATTTTCTCAACAATAAGTCTATCGCAAGTATCTTTCATGTCCGAACCAAGTTTCCAAACATGGCTTACGAACCTACTGTTGATCTGTTGGTCTGCAAAGTATGGCCAGCAAATCATTGGCACGCCGGCGCATATACTCTCAAGAGTCGAGTTCCACCCACTGTGGGTGAGGAACCCACCTACTGCCGGGTGCGCTAGAACCTCTTCTTGTGGAGCCCACTCCACGATGTAACTCCTCTCCTTTGCCCCTTCCATGAGCTCCGCCGGAGTCTGATGCTCTCCATCTTCTTCGGCAAGAGAGTCCGTCCGTATGACCCACAAGAAGCGGCTACCGCTGTTTACCAAACCGTAACAGAACTCTATGAGCTGCTTCCTTGTGATGACTGTCAGGCTTCCGAAACTTACGTAGATAACAGACTTTGAAGGCTGACGGTTAAGCCACGCTATGCAGCTTCTGTCTTCTTGCCGTAAACTGTTTGAAGACTGTGACGTCGTCGATTCAGAAGCAAGCCTGGTTTCCAGGTGCGCGTGGAGAGGTCCAATGGTGTAGGTTTTTGGACAGTGATTGCGTATTTGACCGAGAATAGGTCCTTCTAAGTCTTCAAACGTATTAAGTATGAGCGCGTGGGCTCGAGGAGTTTGTTGCGTCTCCTTCGTTACAAGTAGGAGACGCTCGTCATCTAGGTTGCTGACTCGGAGAAGACTCGGGAGATCTCGTTTTCGGAGAAACCCCTCCATGCCGGGAATACTGGTTACTAGCTGATCCATATCGTTACCTGTAGTTTATTCATGATCGTAACTATATTGTAAAAGAAGAAAACAAAAATATAAACGAATTATAATGAACAGATGATTTCGTGGAATTCAATCTAGAAAGCATACCTTTGAGGGGAAGTTCACCAGATTCAATGAGTTTGAGCGCAGAAAAATTTGCCCAGAAGGAACAAGCATAACGGTGCGGAAAGAAATGATGGGAATTCCAACTTCATTAGCAATATCAATGGTAAAACTCATCACCCCATCTGCTATGATGCAGCTGACCGGCGGGCGGGTATCAGAACCCTGGCCCCTGGAAATCATTAGCTCCCTAAAAATAGGTTTTGCTGTGGCTTTCAATCCCTCAAACAGATCCATCACCCGCTTACCGGTACGTGGATGGTCCGTGGTAAGCACATCAGATATTGTTTGGAAACGGAAGCCGGGATAGCGGCTGAACCTGGTCTGAATATCGGTGTGAAGGAGGAGGCGGTGTTGGTTATATTCGGAGTTGAGGAAGGTGACGTGGAGGCCGGCGACGGAGAGAAGTTCGGCGAGTTTGAGCATGGAGTTGACGTGGCCTTGAGCCGGGAAGGGGAAGATGAGGACATGAGGAGACACTGGCCCTTGATCCATCTGACTATTGATGGACTATTGTTGCAGAATAGAACATGAATTTATGCAGTATTTGTAAGGAAATAATCGGTATATCCCAAAAAGCGCTAGTGGCTTTCTTGTCTTCATCAATGTATATTACAGCTAGGTGGACGGCAATTCTTTGAGGCCGTTTCCTGTGAAATTATTTTAATTAATGGCCGGGAAAGAACTGAGGGTAAAAACAGTCTAATGTTTTTGAGAAGAAAAAAATTAACGGAAAACATTTCTTTATCAATAGGGTTTCAAGATTGACGTCTGTCAACTGTTTGTCGGAGGATGTTTTCCACAACACATAAATACATTTTTGTTATACGTTTTAATACCAAATACTAGCCATGCAAAATTCTAATGCATGGCAGAAGGATCTTTAGCTTTCTATAAATATGTTACCATTATGCACCCTATCTTATTTTTTTTTCTCTCTTAAAATAGAAAATAAAAGGAATTTACTAACCCTTATGTTATGTTTGATTACCACAAAGTTAAAAGGAAATGCAAGGAAAAAAAAGCAGAGAGAAAAAGTAGAAAAAAAATAAAAATAAATAAATTAAAAGTTAATAAATTATTTTAATACATTTCATTAAATTTTTTTTCACTTATTTAGCTATTCTATATAAATATTAGATAATTTTAAATGTATATATTTTTTAATCATTTTAATTATATTTTATTTTTTTTAGCATTTTTTATAATAAAACCAAACATGATTTTTTTTTTTTTTTTGCATTTTTTTCTCTAGTACTATCGAGGAACCAAACATGGCTCTAAACAGTGGTTTGGTCGTGGCTTTCATTCCATCAAACATATCCTTCAATTGGACACCGGTTCGCGGATGATCCAATGGCAGCCCATCGGATATCGTTTGGAAACGAAAGCCAGCATAGCGCGTGAATCTGTCCAGAATATTGGTGTAACGGAGGAGGCGGCTGTGGGTGTAGTCGGAGTTGAGGAAGTTGATGCGGAGGCCGGCGAGGGAAAGAAGTTCGGCGAGTTTGAGCATGGAATTGACATGGCCTTGAATGGGAAAAGGGAAGACAAGGACATGGGGAGAGAGTCACAGACCGATGTTCCATGTCGAATTTTGGTAAGGTAGCACCTTAATTTCGTAACATTAACATACATGGCCCATGACTCCATGTGGGATTTATAACGAAATAAACTCTTCCTTCATTGCTCTAGTGCCCACTGCTCAGCTTCGGCCTTGTGGGCGTACACGCGTATTAATTAGGTAACCATGGTAGGTTTGAGATTCGCTCCAGTACTTCTGATTCCATGTTTTTGTATTTTATAAAGTTTTAGAAAATAGCAAATAACATGTTTTTTTTTAGAAAGTAAATATATATTCAAATGCCAGCTCAGCAAGTAGTATTTTACTCTTGAAATAAAAATATATTTAAGGATGATGACGTATTTTATAACATAGTTTAACATATCTATATTTTAACTATGAGAGATTTATTTTATGGTATCATAAAATGTGTATTATAACCACATATGTCTACACAATTTTTTAATCATGTGAAAACAGCGGTAGAAATATTTTAGGGCTTTAGCTAGCTCCGGGATTAACAATTGACTTATTAGCATCGTGGAATTATTGACTAGAGGGATTTATAACAGAAGAAAAAACCTAAATTAAAAGTAAATGTATCCTTCACATACCATCAAAGCAATCAAGAGTGAAAATAGAAAATAGAATTATATAATTACAAAATCTTCCCAAAAGATTCTATCAATTTCCGAATTCTGCACTCAGTATTATTTATTAACCGTGCTGGCCCATTGATGTCCATGGGCCATAAACTTCCTTCCCAAGTCTAAGTCTTGTAAGCCCATTAGGACTATGATTAAATTGAAGAAACCTAGAATTGTAGATTAAGGCCCATAACCTAGAATTTGATGATGGAAAGTGGTGGAAGGTTGGAGAGACGTCTCGTTCCTATCCAAACTGGAAGTGTCCAGAAGGGTGAGGAAAGCACCACAATCCTCTTTCACCTGCTATATAGAGAGCTCATCTCTATCCCTTTCATCATCAAGAAATCGTTCGAAGCCTGCGTACGAGATATTTCGCCTTTCAGCAAATCAATTCAATTTGATCGATCGACCAAAAAATGGCACTCATTTCAAGTGTTCTTGGTGGTGGCCGACGGAGCAACATCTTTGATCCCATCTCTCTAGATATCTGGGATCCCTTCGAAGGCTTTCCTTTTAGCACCACTCTTGCCAACGTTCCTAACACCGCTCGCGAAACCTCTGCCTTCGTCAACACCCGTATTGATTGGAAAGAGACTCCCGAAGCTCATGTTTTCAAGGCGGATCTTCCAGGGTTGAAGAAGGAGGAAGTGAAGGTTGAGGTTGAAGAGGGCAGAGTACTTAAAATTAGTGGAGAGAGGACTAAAGAGCAGGAGGAGAAAAATGATAAATGGCATCGGGTGGAGAGGAGCAGCGGCAAGTTCCTTCGCCGGTTCAGGTTGCCGGAGAATGCTAAGATGGATCAAGTCAAGGCAACTATGGAGAACGGTGTGCTAACTGTGAGGGTTCCAAAAGAAGAGGTGAAGAAGCCGGAGGTCAAGGCGATCGAGATATCTGGTTAAGTCATTAGAAGGTTGACGGCCATCAAGAGACATGATGTTTTCAAATTTAGCTACTGGGCATGCGTATGCAAGGCAGTTTTGTTATCCCTTTTTGGTTGTGTTTTTCCTTTTTATGTGGGTTTAAATAAATGTGTATCATCATAAGGTGTGTTTTAAAGAATATAAATGAATAATTTTCTTTAATTAGAAATGATTAAGATGTTTTGTTATTTGATGATTTTTTACTATTGGGTGACGTCAATATTCACCTTTGAAATGCTTCAATTAATTCTAAAATTTTGATGTTGGTGAACCCCTAGCTCCACATGAAGCCTAAAAAAACAAGGGGCTTTTATCAGGTATCGGTGAGATATCTCACCAGTGAGACTTACCATGGTTGAAATATTCGGCATTTTTGTGAAAAAATTTCCGATTTTTCGGTGAGTGGTCAACGCTTACATTTACACTTTTTGTTTTTCCATTGCAGCCGGAGTGCTCACCGTGGGTCAGCTGAAGCCATTCCAGTCAACGCTTGCATTTACATTTTTTGTTTGTTGTGCAGCGCCTTTATAAACATGGTCCTCTTCATGCTAATATAAGTATAAGTTTTATTTATTTATTTATTAATTTATATAAAAGATCCTTTAACTAATGCATTTCAATATTGTGTCTTAATCTTTTGAATATTATAATTGGTAATACCTTTGTGAATATATCAATTAAATTATCACTACTTTTCTAGAAATCATGCATATAAAATAACTTTAATGAAATATGTTTGGTGTTGTCTTTTTTCTAACCTCATTTAATTATGTATGTAACATTATCTTCATAAATTATTCCTAATTTCTTTTAGATGGAGGATAGTATACATTATTTCTGAATATGTTGGATTGTAGATATTGATCATATACACACATGTATTAACTTTAAATTTTCAATTGTTTATATGTAATTTTAAATTCTTTATTTTTAAATTTCAAATTATTTGTTTGCATATTCTATTTGTAAAATCAAAGTACTAATAACTTTAATAAAATATGCAAAAATTCTAACAAACTTATACTGAAAAACTACTATCTCAAAATTTAAAATTTGAAGTGATTTTTGAAGATATAAAATAAATTTATATTTTTAAATAAAATATTAAGATTATTTTTGGTTCTTAGAAAAATTAAGGGAAAATACAAAGGAAAAAAATATAAAAGAAAAAAAGAAGGAAAAAAAATAGGTTTAAAATTGATAAATTATTTTTATATATTTATTAAAACTCATTTAACCTATTTCGACTTTGGTCTCCACCTTTTCAATCATTTCTTACCCCTTTCCCTATCGTTGGCGTACCTTTTTTTACATTTAAAAATAATATTTTGATAAAAAAATAGATAAAATTCTAATTAAAAAAATATTAATTTGGGAATTTTCAAATTTAAATTCTGATTTTTTTTTCCAAATATTTATACCAACACACTTTTTCAAAAACAGAACCGGACTGGACCATCCGACCGCTGGCTCGTCACAGTTCTGATCCTGTCATTTAGCCTGAAAAATGTTCGGATCGGAATTAGGTCGGTTAAACTGGTGGTCCGATTGGAGAACCCGATAAACTGGATTGTTCCCTTCGAACCGTCCGGTTCAATTTTATTTATTTTTTCCATTGTTGCCATCCCCCGCCGGTAGGACCCACCCCGCATTGGAAAAACCCCTTCTCGCCATCTCCCGCTGTTGGAAAAGCACCCTACGTTGCAAAGCCACCCCCGCCACCCCGCTAAAACCCCCTATCCCGCGCTGGAAAAGCCCCTCCTCTTGTCGTCTCCCATCGGTAGAACCCCCCGCGACCTTACTAGAAAAGCCCCCCTCGTCGTTTCTCGTCGGCAGGACCCCACCCTTCTTGTAAAGCCACCCACCCATCCCCTGCGTTTCCTTGCCCTCTAGGAGAGAGAATTCTTAGAAAGAGAAAGAGTTTATAGAAAGAGGAGAGGAGAAGGAATGGGGAGAGAGAGAGAGAAGAGGGGCGTGCATGTAACCAGGGACAACACATAGATAATGCACACATATATCATCGCACACAAATATCGTATAAGATGGCATAGAGATGAGAGAGGTGGGCCCACTTTTCAGATATTAAATTTAATTTTCTCATTTTTGCCTCCAATTTACATGTTATATTTTATACCCTAATTTTAAAAAACTTTATTCAATTATAGAAAGAGAAAAAAGCTTTATTATATTTTTGGCCTTATAGGTGTTTGGCTTCCATCCTTTTCATCCCAACCTTTCAACTTCATCCACAAATTAATTTGCTTTAGACGTTGATGTTTTTAACTCATATCAAATTATGAGCCTCCTCATCATGTGATTTGAAAACACTATTTTGTTTTTAAAAATCAAAATTTAAAATATATTTTTATTTTTATTTTTATAATTATTTTAAATTTTAATGATTTATAAATTATATATTTATGACTTCGACCACGGTCCAACCATTAAACCGTGAACCAAGAATCCTTTTCCGGTATAATGATCGATCCGGTTCTAAAAACATTGTTTTTTTTCACAAGCATAAGCCAACCACTAAGTTAGATGTAGCTTCAAATATTTTAACAATATAGTATTATTTTCCATCTATTTCCCATGCTATGATTTATAACAATTAAATATTTTTTAAACCTTTAAATTAAATAATTTAAATGCGGGATGATTACAAGAAAAAATATAAATAAAAAATTAGATTTTAAAAATAATAAAACAATGAAATATATTTGCTATTTTAACAGCAAATATGTTTTGTTTTTTTTTGGTAAAAGACAAACAATTTCGATGGCCCATTAAATTCCTTTTGGTGTTAAAAGCCCAATAGTCCCATTCTGATAAGGCCGGTAAAGAAATTTGGAAATGGACCTAGAATTGTGGAATAAGGCCCAATAAGGATGAAAAAAGGCCAGGTAGATGATGGAAGGTAGTAGAAGATTGCAGAAACATCTCGTTCCTCTCCAAAGTCCAAACAGGAAATATCTCGGAAACGTCAGGAAAGTACCACAACTCTCCGTCACCCACGATATATAGCAAGTCCTCTCCATCAGTTTGATCATCAAGAAATTGTTCGAAGCTTGCATAGAAGAAGTTCTTGGAATTCTCAGCGAATCAATTCGACAACGTACGTAGAAAATGTCGCTTATTCCAAGTGTTCTGGGTGGTGGCCGACGAAATAGCATTTTCAATCCTTTCTCCCTAGACATCTGGGATCCTTTCGAAGGCTTTCTTCCTTTCAGCGCCACTCTTTCCAACATTCCCAATACTGTTGGCGAGACCTCACCCTTCGCCAACATGCGTGTTGATTGGAAAGAGACACCAGTAGCTCATGTTTTCAAGGCGGATCTTCCAGGGTTGAAGAAGGAGGAAGTGAAATTTGAGGTTGAAGAAGGAAGAGTCCTTCAAATCAGCGGAGAGGAGTAAGGAGCAAGAGGAGAAGAACGACAAGTGGCATCGCGTGGAGAAGAGCAGCGGGAAGTTCCTTCGTAGATTCAGGTTGCCAAAAGATGCAAAAACGGATGAGGTCAAAGCTAGCATGGAGAATGGAGTGCTGACTGTGACGGTTCCGAAAGAAGAGGTGAAGAAGGCTAAGGTCAAGGCCATTGAAATCTCTGGCTAAGTCACTGGTCAGATTTTTTTCTAATTTGCTATGTAATTAAGAAGCGAATTGATTGTTTTGCTAGATTGGGCATGTATATGTAATTCGAAAGATGTGATGTGATGATTTTTGTCTTGTGTTTTTATTTTGCAATTTTTCCCCTTTTTTTCTTATGTAAGTGTATTCTAAGGGAAATAAAGGAATAGTTGGTTTTCTCTAACTAGAAGTGAGTTACCAACATGATCATCTCTCTTTCCTAAGGGATCCTAATTTTCACCTTTAAAATCCTTCAATTTTAATACGTGGTTGTGCTGGGTTGGTAATTGAATATGTTACCTCTTTGATTGATTCATATTTCTATTTCTATTCCAATGTTCAATCATATCCATAGAAAGTGTTATATTTAATCCTGAATTTACTGTAGCTTTCCTAGCGATTATACACAATATACTCTTGAGAATATTCATCTCATCTCATCTCAGGCCATTTACTATATTATTCCTAATATTTGGTCCCTAATTTGGGGGAAAATGGTGTCAGAACCCAAACCCATCCACGTATGACCTCATATATGAGAAGCATAAATTTTGTTTTGCAATTGTTTTTTAAAATAGTTTATTGTTTCTTAGAATAAAAAATAGAGATTATTTTCTACCTTTAAAAATAAAAAAATAAGGTATTCTTGAAGAATATTTTTTAGGTATTTTTAATTGTTTTTTTTTTTTTTATGATTTTTATATATATATATATATATATATATATATATATATATATAAAATAATTAAAAATTTAAAATAAATAAAATTTCTTTTTAAAATATGGAAAATATGTTAACAACATTTTCAAGTTTTTAAACACACTTATTTTTTGTTTTTAGAAAGGGAAACTATTTTTCACATTGGAAAATTCTGGTATAATTTTTTAAATAGAAAACAATGTTTTGAGGAATTTTTTTTTTTTTCAAAATAAGGCCTTTTATGAAAACATATGGTATTTATTTCAAGTTATTTTAATTTTCTTTTTAAATATTTTTTTAAAATAATTATATGAATATTAAAAATAATTGAAAATAAAGTATTTTGTATAAAAATTATTTTTTTAAAGTATTTAAGTATATAAAAATCACAAACACGCTTTTATTTTAATAAACGTCAAATAATTATGTTGTTATTTTTAAAATCTGTTTGTCAAGGGTTATTTTTTGAATAAGTGTTCCGAACACGCTTTCAAAGTCCTAAATGATTCCTTGGACTTTTGATAAGAGTACGGTGATTTAAAAAAATTATTCTTAAATTATCGTAAGAGAAAAAGTTATTCCAAATGTATGGCAATTTTTGCTAGGAGGGAGGGTTCGTGGATAAAATTTTTATTTAAGAAAAATCGTCTTTTGAAAAGACGATTTAAAAAAAAAAATTTAAAAGGGAAATCGTCTCTTCATTAAAAAAAATTAATATTACAAAAAATTGAAAATCTAAACTAATTTAAAAAAAAAAAAATTCAAAAGGGAAACCGTCTCTTCAAAAGACGATTTCCCATTAAAAAAAATTAATATTATAAAAAATAAATTTTAAAAAAAATCAAAAGGAAATCCAAACTAATTTTAAAAAAATTAATATTACAAAAAATTGAAGATCCAAACTAATTTTTTTAAAAAAAAAATTCAAAGGGAAAAAAAATAAAAAAGGATGAGACGATTTCCCATTAAAAAAAATTAATATAAAAAAAATCTCAAATTAAAAAAATATTAATATTACAAAAAATAATTTTTTTAAAAAAAATCCTAAATTAAAAGAAAAAATTAATATTACAAAAAATTGAAAATCCAAATTAATTTAAAAAAAAAAAAAAAAAAAAAAATTGAAATGAGAAAATCTCATACATATATAACATTGTCTAAAGTGTTATCCCTTCTATAAAACCTCTTTGGGCAAGACCACATTGTCTTTGGTCTCAGCGAGAAATTAAGTTGCTATCACCTAATTCCCTGGAGATGATTTTGAGTCACGTCTCGAACTACACTCTTAATACAATCGCTTTTTGCTCATGGCATCGCCACTCCTTTGGCAAGAGATCCACTAAGAAGTTAGTTTGGGTCAAAGCTCAAGAATTGTTCCTGTAAGAACGAGTCCATGTGTTGTTGTTTTGTGGATGTTATTGAGCTTGGATCTAATTGAATTCGGACAAAAGAAACAAGAAATAGAGAAAAGCTAAAGGCGTCCACTTCTCGGGCTTGGGAAATTTATCAACTCTTCCTTGCGTCGCCACTCCACCCCAAGATTCCTTTGGGAAAGTTGTGTTTTCATGGGCCAATATGGTAATAATATTGTTTTGAGAACCCAATTTTACATATTTCAAAATTGATAATGTAATTAGAAAATATTTGGAGAATCATGCACTTTCAGCTTATGTGTATTTCAATACCAAAAATACCCTTCATCTTGCCAGCTAAGCGTTCCACATCTGAAAATTCAAAAGAGAAAAACCCTTCGAAAAGCCACAAAACCAATATCTCTCTCGTATTCTTGCTTTTCCCCTTCTCTCTCCCATTCTCAATCTCAGAAACCCAAAATGTTGTAAAACCTAACCTCTTTCATTTCTGTAACATTCTCGTCTCCCATTTTCGTAACCTTTTCCCCAAATTACTTGATCCGAAACCCCAATTTCAAACGAAGATCGATCCGGGGAAAATTGGTAATCAGAATCAATGGTGGGTGCATCGAGCTCATGGTCTCGCGCATTGGTTCAGATCTCACCCTCCACTTTCTCCGTCATCGGTATCGCCATCGGCATTTGCGTTTCCGTCTTGGGTGCCGCTTGGTACTTTCTTTTCCCTTCCTCCCCTGCAAAATCCACCAAAATAAAACAACTAATAAAATTTTTGCATTCTTGTCAAACCAACGGAGGTTTAGGTTAAATCGATACATTATATTTGATTTTTTTTTTTTTTTGTTGGATCGTTGTTTTGATGGTTGCGTTATTGCTGCATTTTTAGGGGAATTTATATAACTGGAAGTATTTTAATTGGTGCCATCAAAGCTCCTCGGATTACTTCAAAAAATCTGATTAGATGAGTACTTCAACTTTCTTTCTTTCTTTTTTTCTCGCTGGTTTTATGGATCATTGATGTGGTATTATATTGACTGGCTTATTAATGAGAGGTAATTGACAACTTCCATGTGTAAAAAAAATTGAATTATGCCACCACTTGCTAGATTGTCCGGGCATAGGTTACATGGTCGTAGGATAAGCTGATACGCCTATTTACCATCAATATCAATGAGTGTCAATTCTAAAATCTTACTGAACATACATTTGGACAAATCAATATCAATATTGCGGCCAATATTTCAGTATGGTTCATGTTGATATTCTATAATATTATTGGTATTCCTCATTTACTTTGATGAACTGAAGATTTTTGTACTCATTTCCTATGCAATACTTGCTTGTTTTGAGCTTAATTTGAAGACTCATTCAAGATTGCTGCTAAATTCACAAAGTATCGGCACGTTGTTGGTGACTTGGAGGCATGAAGGGGCAATTTAGGAACATAAAAAGGAGTCAGCAGAGAGTGCATAAAAATGATAATATTTTCCACTTTGACGGTGAAATTTCCTATTCCAGCTCATTGGGGTTTAAATCCCATATTATTTTCAAATAGTTGTATTAATACATGCATAATGCTTGTATTGTTAGTCATTTTCCTACTATAGTGGCTATTTTTCATTGCATTTTTGAATAAAGATACTAGTTTTAGATTTTTATTCACATGATTTCTCATTTGCCTAGCCTCATTGCTTATATTGGATTTTCAGAAGTTCTATGCAAGTAACTAAACAATTGTGTCAAGTAGTTGTGGGAGAAAGAGATGGAGAAATCCAAAAAGAGAATGGATATAAAGGAAGTAATAGGGTAGGTTCTCCTTTTTTGACTTTGCATCATTTACTTGAGTGAAAACACAAGAAGTCGGGTACTACTCTTCCATATCTGGAGAAGAAACTTGCAACTAGAAACATCTAACACCCCTTTGATGGCCCTTTTGACCCTCTCACGCAATAGTTGCTCTATCTATTTGGCTCTAATTTGACATGTGAAATTTACTAATTATCTATCTTTCTACTTAAAGCATGTCCCGCAATTTTTTGTTGATGCATTTGTTGAGAATCATAGGCGTATATATGAAGTGATTATATTGATTATTACTTCATCTCGACATGATTTTTCGGTAGTGTAATGCCTGCAACCTTTAACTACCATGTTACAAAATTTTACATCATATCATAGTGAATTATTAAATTCCAAGCCTCATGCCTTTCTTTGTGACCCTTAGAGTATCCCATTATGTGGTTCTCTTGAGTGCTCAAGAGGTCCACCAAATGTTTTTTGGGATCGTAGCTTAGGTACTACCTTAAGGGCCCTTGGGTACTACTTTAGTGGCCTTGAGGTATTACCTTAAGGGACCCTAGGTACTACCTTAAGGTAAACTTGAACTCAACTTCTCCCAAGCCTCGAGTCTTCCTTGGTGACCCTTAGAGCATCCCATC
This sequence comes from Vitis amurensis, assembly GCA_037355405.1. NCBI lineage: Eukaryota > Viridiplantae > Streptophyta > Magnoliopsida > Vitales > Vitaceae > Vitis > Vitis amurensis. Next base: position 26,822 of record CM074688.1, on the reverse strand, counting down.
ATGTGGTTCTCTTCAGTGTTGAAGTGGTCCACCAATGGTTTTTTCAGATCAGAACTTAGGTACTACCTTAAGGGCCCTTAGGTACTACCTCAGTGGCCTTGAGGTACTACCTTAAGGGACTCTAGGTACTACCATAAGGTAAACTTGAAGTCAACCTCTCCCAAGCCTTGGGCCTTCCTTTGTGACCCTTGGACCATCCCATTATGTGGTTCTCTTCATTCCACAAGTGGTCCACTAGGGTATTTTGGGATTGTAGCTTAGGTACTACCTTAAGGGCCCTTAGGTACTACCTTAGTGGCCTTGAGGTACCACCTTAAGGGACCCTAGGTACTACCTTAAGGCAAACTTGAACTCAACTTCTCCCAAGCCTCGGGTCTTCCTTGGTGACCCTTAGAGCATCCCATTATGTGGTTGTCTTTAGTGTTAAAGTGGACCACCAAGGGTTTTTTGGGACTATAGCTTAGGTACTACCTTAAGGGCCCTTAGGTACTACCTTAGTAGCCTTGAGGTACTACCTTAAGGGACCCTAGGTACTACCTTAAGGTAAACTTGAACTCAACCTCTCCCAAGCCTCGGGTCTTCCTTGGTAACCCTTGGAGCATCCCATCATGTGGTTCTCTTCAGTGTTGAAGTGGTCCACCAATGGTTTTTTCAGACTGTAGCTTAGGTACTACCTCAGTGGCCTTGAGGTAATACCTTAAGGGACCCTAGGTACTACCATAAGGTAAACTTGAACTCAACCTCTCCCAAGCCTCGGGTCTTTCTTGGTGACCCTTGGACCATTCCAGTATGTGGTTCTCTTCATTTCTCAAGTGGTCCACCAATGGTTTCTTGGGACTTTAGCTTAGGTATACCTTTAGGGCCCTTAGGTACTACCTTAGTGGCCTTGAGGTACTACCTTAAGGGACCTTAGGTACTACCTTAAGGTAAACTTGAACTCTACCTCTCCCAAGCCTCGGGCCTTCCTTTGTGACCCTTAGATTATGTCATTATGTGGTTCTCTTGTGTGCTCAAGTGGTCCACCTTTGGTTTTTTGGGACTGTACCTTAGGTACTACCTTAAGAGCCTTTAGGTACTACCTTAATGGCCCTTAGGTACTACCTTAAGGGACCTCAAGTACTACCTTATCTAAAGTTTGGTTTTTGTGACTGGCTTGTTGGTTCAAGTGGGTTTTCCCTATTTTATGCTATCTCTCTTGGTTTGGTACTTCTATCATGCTACATTGAACTTGCCATGTCAAAATTGATGATTCTGTGAAACCTTCTACACATACCAGATATAGGATTCTTAGTGCCTTATTCGTGTTCTAATACAGATATCTATTCATATTTGCATCTACTTGGTGAATTTATTCTATCATATGGTATCATGTAAGACTTGGCTTTCTTGCTAAATTATTTCATTAATTATTTGTTCAGGGAAAATCAGCTAATCATGTGAGTGAAGTAGAGCTTGGAAGGGCTACTTGGACTTTTCTCCATACTCTTGCAAATTCAGTGTCCGTTTAAACTTGTTGCTTTGGAGGTTTGGATATGATTTTGACATTATCAATTGGTTGACTTCTAGTTAGGTCTCAACTGACAATTGTTTTTCTCACTGGGTTTTCAACATGACCCATTTTACCAAATCAATTCAGAGTTTCGATTTGATGAATGAAACCAAGTTTCTCATAAACCGTAATGGGTGTTGCTCAACATGCAAGTTGGTTTTGTTTGTGCTAATTTGCAATAGTTTTGTGTTTCAACAGACCTTAATAAACCAATATTTCCTTGTAAGAGAGTTGATGCAAGGTGGGGCAAGCTTGAAATGCGAGTCTGCGTGCATGTTATCTCGCAAGAAACTCCAGATTTTGGTGAAGGATGACATTAACATAATTACCATAAACCATCAACTCGATGTTATTGTTTGATTTTCAGTGTTACTATTGCAAATAATAAGAGTCATATGAAATTAATTAATATAGGAAATCATTTGAATGTCTTGTATAACTCTCTTTGGTATTGTATAAAACAAAATCAGTTTCCCTTAACTATTTCAAGGATAATTTCAACAATGGTTGTGAACAACTGGTTTTTTCTTAACAACCAACCAGAACCCAACATCCTTCCCAATTTCCAAAATGAGAAGAACAAAAAAAAAAAGGACTCAATAGTAGAACCTACAAATCTAATGTACTATGTTGAAACTTAATTGCCTGAAGTTGAAGCTTTTGCTTGATTATCTGTGGTTGGAAATGGAGGGGCCTGGCCAAATTTCAGTATACATGCAGTTTCATAAACAAGGTGGAGTTACAAAATCGCTTGAGCATCCAAATATGCATCGCATGAGAAACACCAAAAAGATAAATCACTGTTCACAAAGTCAAAAGAGGAAACTAATGGAGTTGGTGTAGAGCTTCCATCCGATGATGTCAAACAAGGATTTGAACTTGTTTTTACATTTAACTCATTCCCAGAACTCTGAACACCAACCAATAACTGGTGCGGGGACGGGACAACACCATACACCTTTCATGAGGAAGCCCTGCAATAGTGAAAAAATGACTAGAAGTCATTACCTAAATCAAACTACCATATGATGTGAATTTATATAAATTCTAATATACGAACTTATTCATATAGACCGCATATGAAGAAATATGCATAAATTGATGTGATATTGAAAACTGAAAAAGTAATTAAAAACAAAATTTTCCACGACCATCACATGGAACTTTACAGGCTGGTTGAAATTCATATTAATAAACATCAGAATAATACTAAAATCTATACTCATTAAATGAAGTGGCACAATATTTTGTGAGGGATAACAGCTGGTAATGATACAGACCTTTTATTACAACAAAATTATAGTATTTAACACAGTCAAAACCATCATTTCTTAAGGGGTCTGCATTTTGTAGTATCGTTGTGCATATAGTGCAGCAAAAGAAGTCTAATTTTTGTTCACAAAAAACATTTTACAATTCTCCAAAGTGGAGGATTACTTTCCTTTTCATTTTGTTTTTTCTTATGCTTTGAAGAAAACTTGGATAAGCGCAATGTGTTCATCTCCTATTATGCAACTACTTCGCTAGCATATTAACATGATACATGACTCATCCAACACACAAAAATCCTCTTTTTTGGTGTTTTCATTTTCCACCAGGCTTTTCCATGCACACACAAAGGCAAAAGTACCAAGACATTAACTCACCCAGGCCACAAATGGACATCTACATTGCATAGATGCAACTCTGCAATTAAAATAACTACTGTAGGCGACTAGAAAAAAAAATTCCTCTTATTGGCTTTTATTTTTCCTTTTATATTGTTCTCTCAACAATACCAGAAGTGGTCAACTACTTTCAGCCACAATCATAACTTTTCTTAGGAAGTGACATATATCAAACATGTGGGAACAAGGTTGGCATAAGGGAAAACAAATAACCGCACTACTCACTGCATGCAAGCTCTAGTTTGGTGGCAATTCATATCTGACCATCATTAGCAAGTGAAGGGGGGGGCTTTTTTATAAATGACTTTTTTATAAAATTGAAATCAATGTTGTATACATAACTTTGCAAAATGTGAGTCCAAGGAAGCCAAGAGTCCAACAAGGCAAAAGACAAAAAGTGCAATATATCTGAGTACTAAGAGGATAACTACAACAATATAACTGCATTTGATCCTCACTATCTTTAGATTTGATTCCACTATTTTTTAACTATGCTCTAATAGTTATATCCCCATTATTCCATATCCCATTGCAATTTACAGTTGGTTATTCCATCAAAAGGCCATCTCCTACCACTATTGCAGAGCAACAAGGTTTTTTACACCCTCTTCTTCTAAACAATACAGTGAACAAATTACTAACAATCCTTTCTTCACTGACTACAATGGTGAAGAAAGCCATTATTGCCCTAGGGGCTGATTCCCTAATAGCTGAAATGAACTTGGCATGTATAAAACATTTCCACCCCTTCTTCCTCTCGGACCTCTTACCATCCCTTTGCTACCCTGGGTGCATTCTCAAAACCCTTTTCATCCTCTTTCTTCTCTGCCATGCCTCATTCTATGGCTGCACGACAACCTCTTCAACTCTTTTCAATCCTCAGCATTTCTAATTCACTTTCCATAATCCTAATGCTTAGAACCCAATCAAATACAACCAAAGACACCATCTTCTCAATTTCAAGCAATTTCCAATGATTTCAAGTCAAACCCTGATTTGAAATCCAATAGGTCAGACACTGATTTATGCCTCAAATGTGTGGAACCCTTACAAGGGTTTTGCCAAATTATTGGCTAGCACAGGCTATAGCCATACTCTTTTGTTTATATGGACCAAAACTCATACCATCATCATCCTTTTATCACATTACTGGATTTGCAATTATTCACAAAAAGTATTCCCAACAAATAAATTTGCTCATTTCTTGTTAACATGCTCTACATCAAATAGAGCAGATTGTTTATTTGATAACACTATGAAGGAGTTTGCTCTGTTCTTGTTTCTCTTCCTCTATTTCTTCTTCATGCAATTTTTCAACATGGTATTCAGCCACTTTAAGCTTGTGTAGACCTTTCAGCCACTTTAAGCTTGTGCCACTTTTCAGCCGCTTTAAGCTTATGTAGACTTTGTCAATTTATTCTTAATAATTTTCTCTTCCTCTATTTCTTCTTCATGATATTTTTGGTATTCAGCCACTTTAAGCTTGCTTTGGTATTCAGCCACTTTAATATTATTATTATTTATTTTTCTAACTTCTTTTGTCCACATCTCAATTTTTATCAGAAACTGATTATAATAACTTGTGATCATATTCCCTTCAGATCACGACTAGGGGCTATACAACCAAAGAAATTAAGAAATTCTTATTATTCCAATTACAGGCATTGTATTGTCTAACATCAACTTCACATGAAGTACAAAGGGAATTAGAGTTTGAAATACGGTTCTAGACCTATTTCAATAGTCATTATAATCACTATGACCGAAGCTTTATGCATATTATTCATTACTCTATTTCTTCCTTTCGAGACCTTATACCTTCTAAGAGGGTGCATACCACAGGATAATACATCAAGTACTTGAGCAGTCAACAAGTACCCATCTTGGATGACAGAGAAAAACAAGAATTTCAAAGATGCATAAAAACTTATAATAAGAACCTCCCTTCACTCCACTAGGCACATATCTACAATGCAAGAGACAAAAAATAAATAAATAAATAAATAAATGGCCGCTAAAAAACACTAGGGTTTCAATATTAATGAATTCCAACACATTGAAGCAGCTGGAATAATCCAAAGGAACAAACAGGTTGTAATCCAAATGAAAAAATAAAAATAAAGTCTATTACAATTCTATAGTGCCGATACTTTGTGAATTTAGCAAAGAATCTTGAATGAGTCTTCAAATTAAGCTCAAAACAAGCAAGTATTGCATAGGAAATGAGCACAAAAATCTTCATTCATCAAAGTAAATGAGGAATACCAATAATATTATAGAATATCAACATGAACCATACTTGAAATATTGGCCGCAATATTGATATTGATTTGTCCAAATGTATGTTCATGAAGATTTCAGAATTGACACTCATTGATATTGATGGTAAATAGGCGTATCGACTTATCCTACGACCATGTAACCTATGCCCGGACAATCTAGCAAGTGGTGGCATAATTCAATTTTTTTACACATGGAAGTTGTCGATTTACCTCTCATTAATAAGCTAGTCAATGTAATACCACATCAATGATCCATAAAACCAAATGAGAAAAAAAGAAAGAAAGAAAGTTGAAGTACTCATCTAATCAGATTTTTTGAAGTAATCCGAGGAGTTTTGATGGCACCAATTAAAATACTTCCAGCTTATATAAATTCCCCTAAAAATGCAAAGCAATAACGCAACCATCAAAACAACGATCCAACAAAAAAAAAAAAAAATCAAATATAATGTATCGATTTAACCTAAACCTCCATTGGTTTGACAAGAATGCAAAAATTTTATTAGTTGTTTTATTTTGGTGGATTTTTGCGGGGAGGAAGGGAAAAGAAAGTACCAAGTGGCACCCAAGACGGAAACGCCGATGCCGATGGCGATACCGATGACGGAGAAAGTGGAGGGTGAGATCTGAACCAATGCGCGAGACCATGAGCTCGATGCACCCACCATTGATTCTGATTACCAATTTTCCCCGGATCCGATCTTCGTTTGAAATTAGGTTTTGGATCAAGTAATTTGGGGAAAAGGTTACAAAAATGGGAGACGAGAATGTTACAGAAATGAAAGAGGTTGGGTTTTACAACATTTTGGGTTTCTGAGATTGAGAATGGAAGAGAGAAGGGGAAAAGCAGAATACGAGAGAGATATTGGTTTTGTGGCTTTTCGAAGGGTTTTTCTCTTTTGAATTTTCGGATGTGGGCAACGCTTAATCGGCAAGATGAAGGGTATTTTTGGTATTGAAATACACGGCTGAAAGTGCATGATTCTCCAAATATTTTCTAATTACATTATCAATTTTGAAATATGTAAAATTGGTTCTCAAAACAATATTATTAACATATTGGCCCATGAAAACACAACTTTCCCGATTCCTTTCTCCCTTCGCCCAATCATTTGCCAAATGCTTCCGATTAAATTATTTTGCCTTCGCTTTCCAATGGAAAACCCAAATACACTTTCAACTCAGCCTGCCCATCAATCTTATCTCCTCGATCAAGCTGCTCAAGTTACAATAAGAGGACCCACCTTCACTAACACATTTTCTAGCCCTTGTAGCCATCTTGTCAGCCGTTTTCAAAAGCTCATCCTTCCTCTCTTCCATCAGATCTCTCACCATTTTCTCAACAATAAGTCTATCGCAAGTATCTTTCATGTCCGAACCAAGTTTCCAAACATGGCTTACGAACCTACTGTTGATCTGTTGGTCTGCAAAGTATGGCCAGCAAATCATTGGCACGCCGGCGCATATACTCTCAAGAGTCGAGTTCCACCCACTGTGGGTGAGGAACCCACCTACTGCCGGGTGCGCTAGAACCTCTTCTTGTGGAGCCCACTCCACGATGTAACTCCTCTCCTTTGCCCCTTCCATGAGCTCCGCCGGAGTCTGATGCTCTCCATCTTCTTCGGCAAGAGAGTCCGTCCGTATGACCCACAAGAAGCGGCTACCGCTGTTTACCAAACCGTAACAGAACTCTATGAGCTGCTTCCTTGTGATGACTGTCAGGCTTCCGAAACTTACGTAGATAACAGACTTTGAAGGCTGACGGTTAAGCCACGCTATGCAGCTTCTGTCTTCTTGCCGTAAACTGTTTGAAGACTGTGACGTCGTCGATTCAGAAGCAGGCCTGGTTTCCAGGTGCGCGTGGAGAGGTCCAATGGTGTAGGTTTTTGGACAGTGATTGCGTATTTGACCGAGAATAGGTCCTTCTAAGTCTTCAAACGTATTAAGTATGAGCGCGTGGGCTCGAGGAGTTTGTTGCGTCTCCTTCGTTACAAGTAGGAGACGCTCGTCATCTAGGTTGCTGACTCGGAGAAGACTCGGGAGATCTCGTTTTCGGAGAAACCCCTCCATGCCGGGAATACTGGTTACTAGCTGATCCATATCGTTACCTGTAGTTTATTCATGATCGTAACTATATTGTAAAAGAAGAAAACAAAAATATAAACGAATTATAATGAACAGATGATTTCGTGGAATTCAATCTAGAAAGCATACCTTTGAGGGAAGTTCACCAGATTCAATGAGTTTGAGGGCAGAAAAATTTGCCCAGAAGGAACAAGCACTAACGGTGCAGAAAGAAATGATGGGAATTCCAACTTCATTAGCAATATCAATGGTAAAACTCATCACCCCATCTGCTATGATGCAGCTGACCGGCGGGCGGGTATCAGAACCCTGGCCCCTGGAAATCATTAGCTCCCTAAAAATAGGTTTTGCTGTGGCTTTCAATCCCTCAAACAGATCCATCACCCGCTCACCGGTACGTGGATGGTCCGTGGTAAGCGCATCAGATATTGTTTGGAAACGGAAGCCGGGATAGCGGCTGAACCTGGTCTGAATATCGGTGTGAAGGAGGAGGCGGTGTTGGTTATATTCGGAGTTGAGGAAGGTGACGTGGAGGCCGGCGACGGAGAGAAGTTCGGCGAGTTTGAGCATGGAGTTGACGTGGCCTTGAGCCGGGAAGGGGAAGATGAGGACATGAGGAGACACTGGCCCTTGATCCATCTGACTATTGATGGACTATTGTTGCAGAATAGAACATGAATTTATGCAGTATTTGTAAGGAAATAATCGGTATATCCCAAAAAGCGCTAGTGGCTTTCTTGTCTTCATCAATGTATATTACAGCTAGGTGGACGGCAATTCTTTGAGGCCGTTTCCTGTGAAATTATTTTAATTAATGGCCGGGAAAGAACTGAGGGTAAAAACAGTCTAATGTTTTTGAGAAGAAAAAAATTAACGGAAAACATTTCTTTATCAATAGGGTTTCAAGATTGACGTCTGTCAACTGTTTGTCGGAGGATGTTTTCCACAACACATAAATACATTTTTGTTATACGTTTTAATACCAAATACTAGCCATGCAAAATTCTAATGCATGGCAGAAGGATCTTTAGCTTTCTATAAATATGTTACCATTATGCACCCTATCTTATTTTTTTCTCTCTTAAAATAGAAAATAAAAGGAATTTACTAACCCTTATGTTATGTTTGATTACCACAAAGTTAAAAGGAAATGCAAGGAAAAAAAAGCAGAGAGAAAAAGTAGAAAAAAAATAAAAATAAATAAATTAAAAGTTAATAAATTATTTTAATACATTTCATTAAATTTTTTTTCACTTATTTAGCTATTCTATATAAATATTAGATAATTTTAAATGTATATATTTTTTAATCATTTTAATTATATTTTATTTTTTTTAGCATTTTTTATAATAAAACCAAACATGATTTTTTTTTTTTTTTGCATTTTTTTCTCTAGTACTATCGAGGAACCAAACATGGCTCTAAACAGTGGTTTGGTCGTGGCTTTCATTCCATCAAACATATCCTTCAATTGGACACCGGTTCGCGGATGATCCAATGGCAGCCCATCGGATATCGTTTGGAAACGAAAGCCAGCATAGCGCGTGAATCTGTCCAGAATATTGGTGTAACGGAGGAGGCGGCTGTGGGTGTAGTCGGAGTTGAGGAAGTTGATGCGGAGGCCGGCGAGGGAAAGAAGTTCGGCGAGTTTGAGCATGGAATTGACATGGCCTTGAATGGGAAAAGGGAAGACAAGGACATGGGGAGAGAGTCACAGACCGATGTTCCATGTCGAATTTTGGTAAGGTAGCACCTTAATTTCGTAACATTAACATACATGGCCCATGACTCCATGTGGGATTTATAACGAAATAAACTCTTCCTTCATTGCTCTAGTGCCCACTGCTCAGCTTCGGCCTTGTGGGCGTACACGCGTATTAATTAGGTAACCATGGTAGGTTTGAGATTCGCTCCAGTACTTCTGATTCCATGTTTTTGTATTTTATCAAGGCGATCGAGATATCTGGTTAAGTCATTAGAAGGTTGACGGCCATCAAGAGACATGATGTTTTCAAATTTAGCTACTGCGGGAGTCTTGAATGATGTGGATGGTGTGTTACTTTGACAGACTGGGCATGTGTATTTTTGGTTGTGTTTTTCCTGTGGGTTTTAATAAATGTGTATCATAAGGTGTGTTTTAAAGTATATAAATGAATAGTTTTCTTTAATTAGAAATGATTAAGATGTTTTGTTATTTGATGATTTTTTTACTATTGGGTGACGTCAATATTCACCTTTGAAATGCTTCAATTAATTCTAAAATTTTGATGTCGGTGAACCCCTAGCTCCAGATGAAGCCTAAAAAAACAAGGGGCTTTTATCAGGTATCGGTGAGATATCTCACCAGTGAGACTTACCATGGTTGAAATATTCGGCATTTTTGTGAAAAAATTTCCGATTTTTCGGTGAGTGGTCACCGCGGGGTCCAGCTGAAGCCATCTAGTCAACGCTTACATTTACACTTGTTGTTTTTCCATTGCAGCCGGAGTGCTCACCGTGGGTCAGCTGAAGCCATTCCAGTCAACGCTTGCATTTACATTTTTTGTTTGTTGTGCAGCGCCTTTATAAACATGGTCCTCTTCATGCTAATATAAGTATAAGTTTTATTTATTTATTTATTAATTTATATAAAAGATCCTTTAACTAATGCATTTCAATATTGTGTCTTAATCTTTTGAATATTATAATTGGTAATACCTTTGTGAATATATCAATTAAATTATCACTACTTTTCTAGAGATCATGCATATAAAATAACTTTAATGAAATATGTTTGTTGTTGTCTTTTTTTCTAACCTCATTTAATTATGTATGCAACATTATCTTCATAAATTATTCCTAATTTCTTATAGATCGAGGATAGTATACATGATTTCTGAATATGTTGGATTGTAGATATTGATCATATACACACATGTATTAAAAAGTTTTAATTTAAAATTTCAATTGTTTATATGTAATTTTAAATTCTTTATTTTTAAATTTCAAATTATTTGTTTGCATATTCTATTTGTAAAATCAAAGTACTAATAACTTTAATAAAATATGCAAAAATTCTAACAAACTTATACTGGAAAACTACTATCTCAAAATTTAAAATTTGAAGTGATTTTTGAAGATATAAAATAAATTTATATTTTTAAATAAAATATTAAGGTTATTTTTGGTTCTTAGAAAAATTAAGGGAAAATACAAAGGAAAGAAAATATAAAAAGAAAAATAGAAGGAAAAAAAAATGAAGGAAAAAAAATAGGTTTAAAATTGATAAATTATTTTTATATATTTATTGAAACTCATTTAACCTATTTCGCTCCATTATATAAATTTTTGGGGAATTTCAATTATATTTGGTTTTCTTTTTTTTTTTTTTTTTTGTGATGAAATTGAATATGCGAAAACAATTTTTCTTTATATATTTTATTTTATTTTAGTACTTTTTGAAAATCAAACACAACCTAAAAGTTTCTTTTCTTAAAAACAAAAAAACAAAATAGGTAGAAAACAACCACTAAATTTTTTTATTTTGAAATCTAAAGTTTTAAATTTTTAAATAATTTTAATTACAATATAAATAAATAAGAATGTGACAAGTATTTAATCCGCCTAATGAACGGACGCATGCAGGAATGACCGACGCGGACCAAAGGTTTAAAAATCGGATTCAACCATAAATCGCGTTATCAATTCAATTAAGAGATTAGATCATCCTACCCTTCACATCCAATGAACCGTTGCTCCAACATTCGTTTTCATAAGAACCATTTTCTTGATAGCTGGAGTTTTATTTTTTTATTTTTTGCCATTTTTCTGGTGATGCATTTTTTTGATTGTGTCCCCTCACCTCTTCAATCATTTGTCACCCCTTTCTTTATCGTTTGCACTTTGTTTTTTTTTTGTTTGTTTTTTTTTTTTTTTGTCATTTTTTTCTCCTGTTCCTTTTTCGACTTTGGTCTCCACCTTTTCAATCATTTCTTACCCCTTTCCCTATCGTTGGCGTACCTTTTTTTACATTTAAAAATAATATTTTGATAAAAAAATAGATAAAATTCTAATTAAAAAAATATTAATTTGGGAATTTTCAAATTTAAATTCTGATTTTTTTTTCCAAATATTTATACCAACACACTTTTTTCAAAAACGAAGCAGATGGACCATCCGACCTGCTCGTCACGCTTCCGGATCCTGTCATTTAGCCTGAAAAATGTTCGGATCGGAATTAGGTCGGTTAAACTGGTGGTCCGATTGGAGAACCCGATAAACTGGATTGTTCCCTTCGAACCGTCCGGTTCAATTTTATTTATTTTTTCCATTGTTGCCATCCCCCGCCGGTAGGACCCACCCCGCATTGGAAAAACCCCTTCTCGCCATCTCCCGCTGTTGGAAAAGCACCCTACGTTGCAAAGCCACCCCCGCCACCCCGCTAAAACCCCCTATCCCGCGCTGGAAAAGCCCCTCCTCTTGTCGTCTCCCATCGGTAGAACCCCCCGCGACCTTACTAGAAAAGCCCCCCTCGTCGTTTCTCGTCGGCAGGACCCCACCCTTCTTGTAAAGCCACCCACCCATCCCCTGCGTTTCCTTGCCCTCTAGGAGAGAGAATTCTTAGAAAGAGAAAGAGTTTATAGAAAGAGGAGAGGAGAAGGAATGGGGAGAGAGAGAGAGAAGAGGGGCGTGCATGTAACCAGGGACAACACATAGATAATGCACACATATATCATCGCACACAAATATCGTATAAGATGGCATAGAGATGAGAGAGGTGGGCCCACTTTTCAGATATTAAATTTAATTTTCTCATTTTTGCCTCCAATTTACATGTTATATTTTATACCCTAATTTTAAAAAACTTTATTCAATTATAGAAAGAGAAAAAAAAGCTTTATTATATTTTTGGCCTTATAGGTGTTTGGCTTCCATCCTTTTCATCCCAACCTTTCAACTTCATCCACAAATTAATTTGCTTTAGACGTTGATGTTTTTAACTCATATCAAATTATGAGCCTCCTCATCATGTGATTTGAAAACACTATTTTGTTTTTAAAAATCAAAATTTAAAATATATTTTTATTTTTATTTTTATAATTATTTTAAATTTTAATGATTTATAAATTATATATTTATGACTTCGATTGTTGGTCCAACCATTAAACCGTGAACCAGTAACTTTTCCGGTATAATGATCGATCCGGTTCTAAAAACATTGTTTTTTTTCACAAGCATAAGCCAACCACTAAGTTAGATGTAGCTTCAAATATTTTAACAATATAGTATTATTTTCCATCTATTTCCCATGCTATGATTTATAACAATTAAATATTTTTTAAACCTTTAAATTAAATAATTTAAATGCGGGATGATTACAAGAAAAAATATAAATAAAAAATTAGATTTTAAAAATAATAAAACAATGAAATATATTTGCTATTTTAACAGCAAATATGTTTTGTTTTTTTTTGGTAAAAGACAAACAATTTCGATGGCCCATTAAATTCCTTTTGGTGTTAAAAGCCCAATAGTCCCATTCTGATAAGGCCGGTAAAGAAATTTGGAAATGGACCTAGAATTGTGGAATAAGGCCCAATAAGGATGAAAAAAGGCCAGGTAGATGATGGAAGGTAGTAGAAGATTGCAGAAACATCTCGTTCCTCTCCAAAGTCCAAACAGGAAATATCTCGGAAACGTCAGGAAAGTACCACAACTCTCCGTCACCCACGATATATAGCAAGTCCTCTCCATCAGTTTGATCATCAAGAAATTGTTCGAAGCTTGCATAGAAGAAGTTCTTGGAATTCTCAGCGAATCAATTCGACAACGTACGTAGAAAATGTCGCTTATTCCAAGTGTTCTGGGTGGTGGCCGACGAAATAGCATTTTCAATCCTTTCTCCCTAGACATCTGGGATCCTTTCGAAGGCTTTCCTTTCAGCGCCACTCTTTCCAACATTCCCAATACTGTTGGCGAGACCTCACCCTTCGCCAACATGCGTGTTGATTGGAAAGAGACACCAGTAGCTCATGTTTTCAAGGCGGATCTTCCAGGGTTGAAGAAGGAGGAAGTGAAATTTGAGGTTGAAGAAGGAAGAGTCCTTCAAATCAGCGGAGAGGAGTAAGGAGCAAGAGGAGAAGAACGACAAGTGGCATCGCGTGGAGAAGAGCAGCGGGAAGTTCCTTCGTAGATTCAGGTTGCCAAAAGATGCAAAAACGGATGAGGTCAAAGCTAGCATGGAGAATGGAGTGCTGACTGTGACGGTTCCGAAAGAAGAGGTGAAGAAGGCTAAGGTCAAGGCCATTGAAATCTCTGGCTAAGTCACTGGTCAGATTTTTTCTAATTTGCTATGTAATTAAGAAGCGAATTGATTGTTTTGCTAGATTGGGCATGTATATGTAATTCGAAAGATGTGATGTGATGATTTTTGTCTTGTGTTTTTATTTTGCAATTTTTCCCCTTTTTTCTTATGTAAGTGTATTCTAAGGGAAATAAAGGAATAGTTGGTTTTCTCTAACTAGAAGTGAGTTACCAACATGATCATCTCTTTCCTAAGGGATCCTAATTTTCACCTTTAAAATCCTTCAATTTTAATACGTGGTTGTGCTGGGTTGGTAATTGAATATGTTACCTCTTTGATTGATTCATATTTCTATTTCTATTCCAATGTTCAATCATATCCATAGAAAGTGTTATATTTAATCCTGAATTTACTGTAGCTTTCCTAGCGATTATACACAATATACTCTTGAGAATATTCATCTCATCTCATCTCAGGCCATTTACTATATTATTCCTAATATTTGGTCCCTAATTTGGGGGAAAATGGTGTCAGAACCCAAACCCATCCACGTATGACCTCATATATGAGAAGCATAAATTTTGTTTTGCAATTGTTTTTTAAAATAGTTTATTGTTTCTTAGAATAAAAAATAGAGATTATTTTCTACCTTTAAAAATAAAAAAATAAGGTATTCTTGAAGAATATTTTTTAGGTATTTTTAATTGTTTTTTTTTTTTTTATGATTTTTATATATATATATATATATATATATATATATATATATATATATAAAATAATTAAAAATTTAAAATAAATAAAATTTCTTTTTAAAATATGGAAAATATGTTAACAACATTTTCAAGTTTTTAAACACACTTATTTTTTGTTTTTAGAAAGGGAAACTATTTTTCACATTGGAAAATTCTGGTATAATTTTTTAAATAGAAAACAATGTTTTGAGGAATTTTTTTTTTTTTTTCAAAATAAGGCCTTTTATGAAAACATATGGTATTTATTTCAAGTTATTTTAATTTTCTTTTTAAATATTTTTTTAAAATAATTATATGAATATTAAAAATAATTGAAAATAAAGTATTTTGTATAAAAATTATTTTTTTAAAGTATTTAAGTATATAAAAATCACAAACACGCTTTTATTTTAATAAACGTCAAATAATTATGTTGTTATTTTTAAAATCTGTTTGTCAAGGGTTATTTTTTGAATAAGTGTTCCGAACACGCTTTCAAAGTCCTAAATGATTCCTTGGACTTTTGATAAGAGTACGGTGATTTAAAAAAATTATTCTTAAATTATCGTAAGAGAAAAAGTTATTCCAAATGTATGGCAATTTTTGCTAGGAGGGAGGGTTCGTGGATAAAATTTTTATTTAAGAAAAATCGTCTTTTGAAAAGACGATTTAAAAAAAAAAAAATTCAAAAGGGAAATCGTCTCTTCATTAAAAAAATTAATATTACAAAAAATTGAAAATCTAAACTAATTTAAAAAAAAAAAAATTCAAAAGGGAAACCGTCTCTTCAAAAACGATGATTTCCCATTAAAAAAAAAATTAATATTATAAAAATAAAATTTTAAAAAAAATCAAAAGGAAATCCAAACTAATTTTAAAAAAATTAATATTACAAAAAATTGAAAATCCAAACTAATTTTTTAAAAAAAAAAATTCAAAGGGAAAAAAATAAAAAAGATGAGACGATTTCCCATTAAAAAAAATTAATATAAAAAAAATCTCAAATTAAAAAAATATTAATATTACAAAAAATAATTTTTTTAAAAAAAAAATCCTAAATTAAAAGAAAAAATTAATATTACAAAAAATTGAAAATCCAAATTAATTTAAAAAAAAAAAAAAAAAAAAAAGGAAAATTGAAATGAGAAAATCTCATACATATATAACATTGTCTAAAGTGTTATCCCTTCTATAAAACCTCTTTGGGCAAGACCACAATGTCTTTGGTCTGCGCAGAAATTAAGCTGCTATCACCTAATTCCCTGGAGATGATTTTGAGTCACGTACTGAACTACACTCTTAATACAATCTGGCTTTTTGCTCATGGCATCGCCACTCCTTTGGCAGCATGCACTAAGAAGTTAGTTTGGGTCAAAGCTCAAGAATTGTTCCTGTAAGAACGAGTCCATGTGTTGTTGTTTTGTGGATGTTATTGAGCTTGGATCTAATTGAATTCGGACAAAAGAAACAAGAAATAGAGAAAAGCTAAAGGCATCCACTTCTCGGGCTTGGGAAATTTATCAACTCTTCCTCGCGTCGCCAGTCCACCCCAAGATTCCTTTCTCCCTTCGCCCAATCATTTGCCAAATGCTTCCGATTAAATTATTTTGCCTTCGCTTTCCATGGAAAACCCAAATACACTTTCAACTCAGCCTGCCCATCAATCTTATCTCCTCGATCAAGCTGCTCAAGTTACAATAAGAGGACCCACCTTCACTAACACATTTTCTAGCCCTTGTAGCCATCATGTCAGCCGTTTTCAAAAGCTCATCCTTCCTCTCTTCCATCAGATCTCTCACCATTTTCTCAACAATAAGTCTATCGCAAGTATCTTTCATGTCTGAACCAAGTTTCCAAACATGGCTTACGAACCTACTGTTGATCTGTTGGTCTGCAAAGTATGGCCAGCAAATCATTGGCACGCCAGCGCATATACTCTCAAGAGTCGAGTTCCACCCACTGTGGGTGAGGAACCCACCTACTGCCGGGTGCGCTAGAACCTCTTCTTGTGGAGCCCACTCCACGATGTAACTCCTCTCCTTTGCCCCTTCCATGAGCTCCGCCGGAGTCTGATGCTCTCCATCTTCTTCGGCAAGAGAGTCCGTCCGTATGACCCACAAGAAGCGGCTACCGCTGTTTACCAAACCGTAACAGAACTCTATGAGCTGCTTCCTTGAGATGACTACCATGCTTCCGAAGCTTACATAGATAACAGACTTTGAAGGCTGGTGATCAAGCCACGCTATGCAGCTTCTGTCTTCTTGCCGGAAACTGTTTGAAGACTGTGACGTCGTCGATTCAGAAGCAAGCCTGGTTTTCAGGTGCGCGTGGAGAGGTCCAATGGTGTAGGTTTTTGGACAGTGATTGCGTATTTGACCGAGAATAGGTCCTTCTAAGTCTTCAAACGTATTAAGTATGAGCGCGTGGGCTCGAGGAGTTTGTTGCGTCTCCTTCGTTACAAGTAGGAGACCCTCGTCATCTAGGTTGCTGACTCGGAGAAGACTCGGGAGATCTCGTTTTCGGAGAAACCCCTCCATGCCGGGAATACTGGTTACTAGCTGATCCATATCGTTACCTGTAGTTTATTCATGATCGTAACTATATTGTAAAAGAAGAAAACAAAAATATAAACGAATTATAATGAACAGATGATTTCGTGGAATTCAATCTAGAAAGCATACCTTTGAGGGGAAGTTCACCAGATTCAATGAGTTTAAGCGCAGAAAAATATGCCCAGAAGGAACAAGCACTAACGGTGCGGAAAGAAATGATGGGAATTCCAACTTCATTAGCAATATCAATGGTAAAACTCATCATCCCATCTGCTATGATGCAGCTGACCGGCGGGCGAGTATCAGAACCCTGGCCCCTTGAAATCATTAGCTCCCTAAAAATTGGTTTTGCTGTGGCTTTCAATCCCTCAAACAGATCCATCAGCCGCTCACCGGTACGTGGATGGTCCGTGGTAAGCCCATCAGATATTGTTTGGAAACGGAAGCCGGGATAGCGGCTGAACCTGGTCTGAATATCGGTGTGAAGGAAGAGGCGGTGTTGGTTATAGTCGGAGTTGAGGAAGGTGACGTGGAGGCCGACGACGGAGAGAAGTTCGGCGAGTTTGAGCATGGAGCTGACGTGGCCTTGAGACGGGAAGGGGAAGATGAGGACATGAGGAGACACTGGCCCTTGATCCATCTGACTATTGGTGGACTATTGTTGCAGAATAGAACATGAATTTATGCAGTATTTGTAAGGAAATAATCGGTATATTCCAAAAAGAGCAAGTGGCTTTCTTGTCTTCATCAATGTATAGTATAGCTAGGTGGACGGCAATTCTTTGATGCCGTTTCCTATGAAATTATTTTAATTAATTAATGGGAAAGAACTCAGGGTGATTGTTAACTATGTTGTCCGTTGTGTTTTTGTTTTGCAAAATTTTCCCTTTAATTTTGTTATGTAAAGTGATGTTGATGGCTGGCGTTATTAGGACCACTTCAATTTTCTGATGTACTCGTCTCCTCAATTGAAGATGATGTTTCCTTCCTCTGACCTGCAAAAGATGTTCGGACAAGGGGTCCGAACACACCCTCCGATGCTTTTGTTAGTTTTGCTCTCTAGCATATTGATATTTTTATGGGGCCCTTCTTCTTAGGAATGTTTACCTTCTTTGACTGTGTGGGGGCCTTTTATAGTGCCAAGAGCTTCGTCCCTTTGAATGATGGGAAGACTTTTTGGCTGTCATGATGGTGCTTAGAAGGTGGCAGAGCCATCATTATCCTGTAGACGGCTGTTAGAGATTATTGGAGGGATGGTTTGCCGTCATCTTTATCTTTTCACTCTGCAAGCGGCGTAGGACAGGTCGTGGTAGGTCACCTGAAGTGACCCAAAAAGGTTCTATCGAGCATGCTTTTGGCAAAATGAGTAATGATTGCCCACAAAATGCGGTCAAAAATCTTGTTTGAGACGCTAGCCACTGGGTCCAAACTGGACATTTGGACAAGGGGTATGTACCGCATGTTAGTCCACATGCTCATCCAGACAGAGGATTGGACATGCCACTTGTCAGTCCATGTGAACATCCGGACAAAGAGTTGGACGTGCCACGTGTCCAATGGAGTAGTGCCTTGTGAGGCCGCCATGTGTACGCTTAGGGGTGGTCCCTACAAGTGGAATAAAGGAATAGTTGGTTTTCTCTAATTAGAAATGAGTTGATTTATTTGGTTCTTGATGATCCTTCTTGTTATCGACATGATTCTCTCTTTCCTAAGTGATCCAATTTTCGCATTCAAAATCCTTGAGTTTTAAAACTTGCTGTTTGGGTTATTATGTTTCACCTGCGGGTAATTGAATTTGTTGCCATCTTAAAGTGAAAAGTGACAACTATGAACCGGGCCCATAGATTTTAAATTAATGTTAATTAATTAGTTAAAGCTTGGGAAATTCATTAACTAATGAAACCAAAACATGGAGGTATAATAATTAAGTTTAATCTACATCTACAAGTCTGTATGAGGTGGAATCAAGGGAAGGGTTACGATTCCAACCAAAACTTGATTCCTGACACTTTTAAAAAAAAATACTCCTAATATTAAAATATTAGGGGTTTCAAGGGGCCACTAGCGGACCCTTGAAAAAGTGATGGTGGTAAACGACAAAGGGTAGCAACGTGTCCATCCTTCATGAGAGGTGAGTGCAAATGGTTTGAGTAATTTGATGGACCCTTGAAAAAGTGATGGTGGTAGACGACAAAGAGTAGTAACGTGTCCATCCCTCATGAGAGGCTTATCAATGAGTGGTGAGTGCAAATGGTTTGAATAATTTGATGGAATGGGCTGTATATTTTCTTAAAGTGAAAAAAAATTGAGTGTTACACATACATGATGAGAGGTTTTGTCATATGGTTACTTAATATAAACTGAGCAATTATAGGAATTATTGATGCAGTCCACCGATAACTTCCTTTGATATCATCTCAACTTTTTTATATGACAGATCCAAAATCCAATGGGATTGTTTCCTTATTCAACGGGATTATTTGCTTTATTCGTGAGTTGTCGGCAATGTGTCTATCCTTCAAGATAGCATCCCTATTGTGCTTTTATCTTATTTTCTTTTTTGACTTTAATCCAATTTTCAATAATTGAAGTCATAACAATAATTTTTAAAGCATGGTTGTGTCTACGTGCAGATTCGTTTTTCCTTTATTTGATGAAAAATATTATTTTTAAAAAAATACTTGAAGTCGTTATTTTTTTTATTTTATTTTTAAAGGAAAAAAAAAACCGTGTGACTCTAAAAAGAAAACAAGTATGTGAAAAAACTCAATTTAGGTTTAGTTAGATTACCTATTGAGAAGGTACGGTGATAAACCGTACCACTCTTCTAAACCCATATACATATGATATTTATTAAATGAATCGAAGGAATTATGATAATTAACTAATTAATTATAAATGTTAAAATTAATAACATAAATCAATATATATAAAAATGATAATAAAATCAAGTTACAAGAATGCACAAAATATGTGAGAAGAGAATTATTCAAAATGATTTATTAAATTAAATAAAAAATATTTCAAAATAATTAGTTTTCAAGAAATTTTAAAAGATTTTATTAAAAATAATTTTAAATTAATGATTTTAACTTGACAAATTATTTTTATATATTTTTTGAAACTCATTTAACTTATTTCGCTCTATTATATAAATATTAATTAATTTAAAATATATAAATTTTTTAGGAATTTTAATTATATTTGATTTTCTTTTATGTTTTTTTATGATGAAATCGATTATGCAAAAACCATTTTTCCTTAAATTTTATTTTTTAGTACTTTTTTCAAACCAC
Organism: Vitis amurensis; assembly: GCA_037355405.1. Taxonomy (NCBI): domain Eukaryota; kingdom Viridiplantae; phylum Streptophyta; class Magnoliopsida; order Vitales; family Vitaceae; genus Vitis; species Vitis amurensis. Next base: position 6,377 of record CM074688.1, on the reverse strand, counting down.
ACAACCTAAAGTTTTTTTTTGTCTTAAAAACAAAAAAAACAAAAAAAACAAAACAAAATCAATAGAAAACAAACACTAAATTTTTTAGTTTGAAATCTAAAGTTTTAAATTTTCAACTTCTTTTATATTTTTAAATAATTTTAATTGTAATATAAATAAATAGAAATGTGACAAGTATTTAATCCGCCTAATGAACGGACGCATGCAGGAACGGCCGAAATGGACCAAAGCTTTAAAAATCATATTCAACCATAAATCGCATTATCAATTCAATCAAGAGATTATATCGTCCTACCATTTACATCCTGTGAACCTTGGTCCAACATCCGTTGTCATAACTCATAAGAACCCTTTTCTTATTACCGGAGGTTTTTGTTTATTTTATTTATTTATTTATTTTTCCTTTTGCCATTTTTTTAGTGATGCCTTTTTTCTGATTATGTCCCCGCACCTCTTTAATCATTTGTTACCCCTTTCTTTATTGCTGGCACTTTGTGTTTTTTTCTTTTTTGTCATTTTTTTTCCCTTGTTTCTTTTTTCGGCTTTGGTCCCCACCTTTTCAATCATTTTTTATCTCTTTCTCTAGTATTACGCACCTTTTTTTTTTTTTTTTTTTACATTTAAAAATAATATTTTGATAAAAAAATAGATAAAATTCTGATTAAAAAATATTAATTTTGGAATTTTCAAATTTAAATTCTGATTTTTTTATTTTATTTTTTTCAAATATTTATACCAACGCACTTTTTCCACAAGCATAAGCCAACCACTAGGTTAGATGTAGCTTCAAATATTTTAGTGATATAGTATTATTTTCAATCTATTTCCCATGCTATGATTTATAACAATTAAATATTTTTTAAACCTTTAAATTAAATAATTTAAAAGCGGGATGACTACAAGAAAAAATATAAATAAAAAAATTATATTTTAAAATAATAAAACATGAAATATATTTGCTATTTTAATAGCAAATATGTTTTTTTTTTTTTTTGGGTAAAAGACAAACCATTTCGATGGCCCATTAAATTCCTTTGGTGTTAAAAGCCCAATAGTCCCATTCTGATTCGCCGATAAGGAAATTTGGAAATGGGCCTGGAATTGTGGAATAAGGCCCAGTAAGGATGAAAAAGGCCAAGTAGATGATGGAAGGTGGTAGAAGACTGCAGAAACATCTCATTCCTCTCCAAAGTCCAAATAGGAAATATCTCGGAAACGTCAGGAAAGTACCACGGCTCTTCGTCATCCCCGATATATAACAAGTCCTCTCCATCAGTTTGATCATCAAGAAATTGTTCGAAGCTTGCATAGAAGAAGTTCTTGGTATTCTCAACAAATCAATTCGACAATGTATGTAGAAAATGTCGCTTATTCCAAGTGTTCTGGGTGGTGGCCAACGAAGCAACATCTTTGATCCTTTCTCCCTAGACATCTGGGATCCTTTCAAAGGCTTTCCTTTCAGCACCACTCTTTCCAACATTCCTAGCACTGTTGGCGAGACCTCGGTCTTCACCAACACGCGTGTTGATTGGAAAGAGACACCAGTAGCTCATGTTTTCAAGGCGGATCTTCCAGGGTTGAAGAAGGAGGAAGTGAAAGTTGAGGTTGAAGATGGAAGAGTCTTTCAAATCAGCGAAGAGAGGAGTAAGGAGCAAGAGGAGAAGATGTTGGAATTTAACACGGAAATTAACATACAATAATCCAGATCATTATGATTCAAACTCATCTCTGATAATAAAATAATAAAAAACATTAATTAATAAATAGATCACATACCATTTGAAGAAGACGCAGCCATGAGAGATTTCCCTTCAGCTTATAAATCTTAAATCCTTGATCTCTTCTTCTCCTTATCAAACCTTAATACACGAGTTATTTTTACGTAATTGATGGAAAAAGAGCACACACAGCACATGAAGGGGTTTCTGTATATATATTTTATTGATAGGAGAAGAGGGTCAAGAATACACGTTCAAAAACGATTACAGACGTGTCAATCGAAATAACTGTTAATTATCTCAAATAATAATATTAAAATTATTATAATTTACCCACTCCATCAATGGTAAATATCTTTATAACAGTTTAAAGATAGTGGATATTATTTTAATTGGCTAAATACTAGGTTAGTGGGCCACCCACTTAATTTTAATGTGGAAATAACATTCTCCCACTTGGCCCACTAAACCGATTATGAAAACTATAATATATTTAGTTTATATATAAAATATATACTGGAAAATAAATTTGACACGTGATCACAATTTCAATAAACTTAGCCAATACATCCAAAATCATTTGCCATAATACTGAATCAATTTAGATCATAAATGTGAGTCATGGCGGTCACATGACCATAATGTCATGTTTCCTTCCATGCACCACACATCAATAACCCTTACTAACCCAGTCCTTAATGCCAAATAGCCCACTAATTTGTCTTGTCGGGACAATTCTTGTTTATCAAACAATAAAATGTGCACCCATAATTGAAAACAAGAATAAGCGAGAAACAATTTTAATGCGCAAATTGTCAATTACATAACCACCATTCATTATCATACACATTATGGATTACTCAAAAAGACCCATCCTCATAACATGTTCCAAATGTGCATTTGGAGGTAATCCTTTAATTAGTTAATGGATCAATAACCATAAGTGTAGTCCTAATATTTTCAATTGACACTTGTTGTTTGGACTCTTTCTTTAACAACTAAATATTTTAAATCCATGTGTTTTTGATCCACTAGAAAATTTGCCATTCTTAGAGAAAACTTAATTTGCGGTGTTATCACAATATATTCTCAAAGGTTTAGCAATAGAGTCGACAACACCAAGCCACAGAGATAAAATTCCGCAACCATAAAGCATGACTTGAAGCTTCAAAACAAGCAACAAACTCGGCCTCCATCGTGGATGAAGCGGTAATTGATTGTTTTTCACTCTTCCACGAGATTGCCCTATTTGCTAGCATAAAGACAAATCACGAAGTTGACTTTAAGCTATCGAGACAACCACCATAATCGAGAATCCAGAGTAACCCACAACCTCTAATTGTTCGATCTTTTATATGTGAGCATATAATCCTTTGTCCCTTGTAAGTACCTCATCACCTTCTTTGCGGCTTTCCGGTGTTGAATCCTGGATCACTTTGGTATCTTCCTAACATGCCTACAGCAAAGTGATATCCGGTCTTGTACATGTTTGAGCGTACATCAAACTCCCCACACAGTGATGCATAAGGAATTTTCTTCATTTGCTCTCTTTCCATGTTATTCCTTGGGCACTTGCATTTTACTTAATTTGTCACCTTTCAATATAGGTGCAATACCCGATGAACATGTTGCATATTAAATCTCTCTAAACCCGATCAATATATCCTTTCCGAGATAAACCTAGCACTCCTCAAGATCGATCCCTAAAGATCTCAATGCCAATAACATAGTTTGCCTCACCCATATCAACCATATGAAAGTTTTTAGAGAGATATTCCTTGGTTTCACGTAATAAACCAAGATCACTGTGCAGCAAGCAAAATATCATCCACATACAAGATGTCGAGAAATATAAACTTGCTCCCACTAACTTTCGGATATATACCTTTGATCAACAATGTTCTCTTTAAATCTGAAAGATGTAATGGTATTATTGAACTTAATATACCATTGTCTGGAAGCTTGTTTAAGACCGTAAATGGATTTCTTTAATTTGCAAACTAGGTGTTCATTTCCTTTCTTTGCGAACCCTTGAGTTGTTCCATATAGATATCTTCATCCAAATTCCCATTTAAGAATGCGGTTTTCATCCATTTGATGTAACTCTAAATCAAAATGAGCTACAAGTGCCATAATGATTCTAAGCGAATCTTTCTTGGAAAGCTGGAGAGAAGGTATCTTTATGTCGATACCTTCCTTTTGAGTGAAACCCTTTGGCCACAAGTCTGGCCTTAAATCGTTCGATATTGCCTTTAGCGTCGCTTTGTCTTAAAGACCCATTTACAGCCCGACGGGTTTACAATTATTAGGCAATTCGATGAGATCCCGGAATTCCATTATGGGCCATAGATTTCAACTCTTCATTCATAGCTTCCATCCATTTACTAGAATCATCACTTTCCATGGCTTGTGAAAATGAAACCGGATCCTTCCTTGTGCTAATATCAAAATCGAGTTCCCTGTAGATACACCACATAATCATCATGTAGCGGGTCTCCTTTCTCTTTGAGATCTCTCCTCAAAGGTGCAGGTTGTGGTGGCTCTACAGCATTTTCCAATGGCAATATTTTCTAGTGGTAATGAACCATCTCTATTATTTTGCTCATTAACCTCAACTTGTTGAACAAGGTTGAGGAACAATAATTTCTTGAGGTAAAAAAAGGTGGTGGGATATCCACTCTTATCTCCCTCAATATCTACCTTTCTTGGTTCATTACTCCCACTTTGATTTCGCCCATTCTCTAAGAATACGCATTCTGCAGTTTCAACTATTCTCACACTATGGTTAGGACAATAAAATCCGTACCCTTTCGATTTATCCAGGATAGCCAATTAAATATCCAGATATCGTTCTTGAATCAAGCTTTTTCTCATGTGGGTTATAGATTCTTGCCTCCATTGGATAACCCCATATATGTATGTGTCTCAAGCTAGGTTTCCCTGCAGGTCCATAACTTCGAAAGGAGTTTTGGAACTGCCTTACTAGGAACTCGTTCAAGATATACATTGCGGTTTTTAAGGCTTCACCCCACAATGAAATAGGTACGAGAAGAGTAACTCATCATACCCTAACCATTTCCATTAATGTGCGATTCGCTTTTCAGCCTACTCATTCTGTTGCGTGCCGAGGCATTGTGTACTGAAGAGCACGAATGCCATGCTTTTCAAGGAATTTGGCAAAGGACCGGGATTTTGTCATGATTCATCATATCCGCCATAATATTCACCACCTCGATCTGATCTCACAATTTTAATCTTTTTATCTAATTGTCTCGGCCTCTGGTATGAACATCTCAAAGATGTCAATGGCACGAGACTTTTCATGCATTAGATAAACATAACCATAATGAGATAGATCATCTATAAAGGTGATAAAATATTTCTCTCTGTGAAACATGGAACAGAGAGTGGTCCACAAATATCTGTATGAATTATCTCAAAGAGCTCATTACTTCTTGTGGCACCTTTCTTTGTATGTTTAGTTTGCTTTCCCTTTATGCAATCCACACATACATGAAAATCAGTGAAGTCAAGATTTTGTAAAATTCCTTCCTTCACTAATCTTTCAATTCTTTCCCTAGAGATGTGCCCTAGTCTTACATGCCCACAAGATTAGAAGAATTTTCATTAATTAAGCCACGTTTTGAACCAACATTTGAATGCGGGGTTATCAAAGTTTGTGCAAATTCATGATTCAAGGAAATTTTATATAAACCATCACATAAAATACCAGAACCAAGTATCATGAGAATTCAACATCAAACTTAATTGTCCAGGCCCCGAATAAAAGCAGATATCCGGTAGCATCTCCAATTTGGACAAAGAAACTCAAATTCCTAGAGATAGAAGGTACATAAAAAGTGTTTAAAAGATCCATCCGATGACCCGTCTCTAATAGTAAGCGATAGGTACCAACGGCTACCACTTCAACCTTGAGACGGTTTCCCATATAGAGATAGAACTTTTCACTTTCCTTTGGTTTTCTCAGGAATTATGAGAATCCTGCATTAAATTAGTCACATGAGTTGTGGCTCAAGAATCAATCCACCAAGTATTTGGAAGGAACTTGACAAGATTAGATTCATAACATACAAAGAAAGATTTATACCTCTTTTCGAACCAAGCCTTGCGGCAATCTGATCCTTCTTCACATTCCCTTTCTTGCCACAAAAAGCGCCCAACTTACCAAAGAATTTTCCATCATGACTCACGCTACCTTCCCGTGTCCACTTTTCTTAGGTGGAAAGTTCTTTTCCTTTGAATTTTCCTTTCTTCTTCGTGACTCCATGAGTTACTAAAGAAGAATAAGATTATGTCCTTCTTGTCTTAATCTCATTCTCTCCTTGTATTCATTTATTGGTGAAGCTCATTCAAGTTCCAGCGATCACCTGTTAGTATTATAGTGGATTTTGAATGGAGCAAGCTATTGATGGAGACAGTTAAGGACAAAGCTTATACCAAGAGGACTCATCCATACCCATACCTAGTGCCTTGGCAAGCTTTGCCATTAGCTTTTGATCATGTTTAAAATATGTTCATGAATACCTTTTCGACCATCCATATTTCATGGTGGTCAATTCAGCCATCAATGTGCACACGAGGGACTTGTCTAGTGCATTTGAAAAGCGCACCTCAATGATTTCAAAATTCGAGGCAAAC
>CM074687.1:27152264-27167716 GCA_037355405.1 Vitis amurensis | reverse complement strand
TTTCAGGAGTTACAGGGCTATTAAAATACAATAATTGTACTCCTAAGTGTGTCTTTTATATGTACATCTGTGAGATGGAAAATGTTGTACAACTATTAATTATATGGCAATAAGTTGTTCCTTTGTGTGATCAGAAAATCTATTGCTGCATTGATTTTGAAAAATTTCAAGAAATAGCCTATTAGAAGCCTTAAATTAGGTTGTCAATGAGAGTGATGGGTTCATTCCCATCATTTACCTAATCGGCCAATGAATGTGGACAATGCTGTCATCTCTTTCCTTCAATCAAACTCTGTATGTAAACTACACTATTCAAATCATCATCAATAAATCTCCTGAAAATGAAAGAGAGATTTAAATGTGCCTACTCTTTATGGTCTTATACCAATCAAAACCTACACAATCATTCATGTTCTTGACACAATATCTCATGCTTCTTAATGAATATTTCAACTTCATACCGAGAGTGACAAATTATATGTATCCTCTATTTTTGTTCAAAGAATCTTTCAAGATTGCTCTTAAAATTAAACTTGAGAGGTGGGGAACTAAGGCTAAAAGGATGGCTATATTAACTTATATGCCCCTCAATTCAATGAAGTAATTTATTTATTTTCAAACGGTTGAAGATAAATTTGGAGAGCTACATCATATTGTGAACCACTGATTTTTTCCTAACATGGGATAGAATAAGAAAAGAGATACTATATCTTATCCCATGTCTGGATGGTGATAGGATAGGATCAATTATATCATCAATTATCCTATCCTATATTCAACCAAACATCGGATATGATAAGTGTTAAATATATTATTCCTGAGATATGTTAATTTTATACTAAGATATGAAATATGAAATATGCATATCTCATATATCATAAATTTATTTTTTATTTTTTTATACTCATTTTGTAAAATAATTTTTTATTATAAATTAAATTCATGATTAAAAAATAAAAAATATTAATATATAATATATAATTTATTTTTATATATCGAATAACATAATATAAAAATTTTTAATTTATAAAATTTAAATAATTTAATCATGAATATTGTCAAATATAAGAGAAATTTCATTTTTTTAAAATAAAAAAAAATTAGAATGTGATATAATTTTTATTTTAAACATTAAAAATAATACATATTGGTGACTTTTTAGTGATAACAGATGAAGAATGGGTAGAATTGTCAGGGTATAGGTAGGATAAAAAGAGGTATGAGATGACAAAGAGATGGAGTGGTCAAATGATTGGTGAAATGGAAACACCACCTCATCAAAGATGATATGCCGAGTTATATACATTACGCGCGAATTGTAATCTAAGCATAACTAACCTTTGTGAATTGTGCAAAGTGATGTTAGGCATGCGATTAATAAGGAATATGACAGTATGGAACGCATAGAGCCGGAACTTCAAAGGTAAAGTAGTAGCAAAGAGAGCCAAACCAGTTTCTACTATGTGCCTCATCTTTTCTGTTTTGGGGTAGAAGCATCGTTTTCAATCTCACATGTAGCAAGAAAGAGGGTGAAAGCTTTGAATTCACCTCCATTATCAAATTATAAACATTATAATCGAGAATTGAATTGATTTTCAACTAAGGTTTTGAACTTAACGAAGGTAGGCAAAGCTTGATCTTTAGTATGTAAGGGATGAAGTGAAGAAAACCGAGAAAAATCAAGGAATAATAAGAAATAATTTGGACTAATTGTGGAGATAACAAGTGTCAAGATCTCACAAATCAGTACGAACTAAAGCAAGAGGATGATCAAAAAGCTCTAGATTCAAATAATGGAAAAAGTAATCTATGACTTTTTGTATATTGGCAAGCACAGCAAATATTATGTCAATGATAGTCATTAGAGATATTACAAGATGTAAGAATCTACTTCAAGTATCAGCAATAGGATGACCAAGGCGAGAACACCAAAGTTTAGCCAAGTTATTCAAATTCCTAGTAGAAGAGCCATGACCGGAAGTAAGGAGGGCTAAAGGTGCATCACAATATTTATCGTGTTTCCAAAAATACATTAATAGATTAAAAATTAATCCAAAAAAAAAAATTCATTTTACAATAATTAATCCCTCTCTAATTTATTTTTCATTTACTGCGATATTTCATCTTTATTAATCAAAATAAATGTCCACAAAAAATATCAAATTAAATAAATATAAACTTTAAATTATCAACTACAAAGAACAATCAAATTTAAGAATCTTTTATGTATCCTCTATTTTTGTTGAAACAATCTTTTAAGATTGCTTGCTTGGGTTGGGTGAGAATAAGAATGGGGTTTAATATCCTTCATTCAATAATCCCATGTCTAATAAGAATGGGGTTTAATATCCTTCCTTCCTTCATTCAATAATCCCAAGTCTTATGATTTATGGTTTATTATATTATTAGAATTTTGTGGGTTGCTTGATTATTATGATTTTTATGATTTGTTGGGTTATTGGGATTTTGTGGTTTGTTTAATTGTTGAAACTTAATAGAAAATAGTTTTTTTCTTTTGAATTTAATCTTAGCGCTTTCATGTTAGATAGAGCACTTTTTATTTTTAAGAAGTGTATCCTAATTTAAAAAATAAAATAAAAGTCTCACAAATTTTTGCATTTTATATAAAAATTATTATTATTATTATTATTTATTTTTAAGAAATGTATCTCTTAGTCTCTCTTGGTATGATTTTCTTTTTCATTTTGGTTTTGAATTTTTGGGAACGAGCATGTGCTAGCATGAATATGGGAAATGATCAATTATAAGGGAAATAATGAAATAGAGAGATAAGGAGATGCATAGAATTAATGAACGAGCATGTGCATATTTGTCTATGAGAGTGATGGGTTCATTCCCATCATTTACCTAATTGACCAATGAATTGGACAATGCTATCATCTCTTTGCTTCAATCAAACTCCGTATGTAAACTACACGATTCAAATCATCATCAATAAATCTCCTAAAAATGAAAGAGAGATTTAAATGTGCCTACTCTTTATGGTCTTATGCCAATCAAAACCTACACAATCATTCATGTTCTTGACACAATATCTCATGTTTCTTAATGAATATTTTAACTTCATACAAATTATATTTGTATCCTCTATTTTTGTTCAAAGAATCTTTCAAGATTTCTCTTAAAAACTTGAGAGGTGGGGAACTAAGGCTAAAAGGATGACTATATTCATGTGTATGCTCTCAATTCAATAAAGTAATTTATTTATTTTCAAACTTTGGAAGATAAATTTGGAGAGCTACATCATATTGTAGACCACTAATTTTTTCCCACAAATACGGCATGAGCTCATTTTTATGTCTTTAGGCCATGTTTGATTGACTATATAACATGTAATAGAATAAGAGAAGATTTATTATATCTTATCCCATATTTGGATAGCGATAAGATATGATAAATTATCTCATCACTTATCCTATCCTATATTCAACCAAACATCAGACAAAATAAGTGATAGAATATATTATCCACCTTTTTTATTTATCCCTTCTATATGAGATATATTAATTTCATACTAAGATATGAAATATGTATATCTCATATATCTTAAATTTATTTTTAAAAATAATTTTTTATTTTTTTATATACTCATTTTGCAAAATAATTTTTTATTATAAATTAAATTCATGATTAAAAAAATTAAAAAAATATTAATATATATTATATAATTTATTTTCATATATTGAATAACATAATATTAAAAAATTTAATTTATAAAATTTAAATAATTTAATCATAAATATTGTCAAATATTAGAGAAATTTCATTTTTTAAAATAAAAATTTTTATTACATGATATAATTTTTATTTTAAATATTAAAAATAATACATATTGGTGACTTTTTTAGTGATAACAGATGAAGAATGAGTAGAATTGTCAGGGAATAGGTAGGATAAAAAGAGGTATGAGATGACAAAGTGATGGAGTGGTCAAATGATTGGTGAAATAAAAACACCACTTCATCAAAGATGATATGCCGAGTTATATACATTCTCGCGAATTGTAATCTAAGGACAACTAACCTTTGTGAATTGTGCTAGAGCCAAGAAAGATGCAGTAGACTGATTGACATAGGAGTTTAATTGTGTTTATTATATGGGCGAATATAGGATAGTAGAGACATCCAAAAATTTTAAAGTGATGGTAATTGTTGTCGCCTCGCGTATCCGGTGATCCACGTTGCTGCTAGATGGATGGACACGCGATTCTCAACACATAAAAGGGTTCTTAATTCAGCGGTTGCACCTGCAAAAGGCATCCGAACAGGGTGTCCGGACGCACCCTCCGATGGTTTTGTTAGCCATGGTCAGAGAGAGAAGGAGATATGGCTCAGTTGGCCTTTTACTAGGTATGAGAAGGTTACCAGTGGATCGATCCCCTCTTCTTCGTGTGAAGACTTATCTATATAGCTTCAGGGGTACTGTTCCTCTCTTTAATGGTGAGGAGATGTTTTATGTTGTCATGATGACATTAAGTAGCAGCAGAGACATCATCACCCTACGATCGGCTGTCAGGAACCATGGTAGGTGATGCGACTGTCAGAGATCGTGGTAGGTGATCATGTAGAATGATCGTGGGAAGTGACTTGCTGTCACTTCATCTTGTCTTCTCACTCTGCAGGTGACAAGATGTGGGCCATGGCTGCTTGTTGTGATAGCGTGTAAGACTTGCTTTACTTTAATTGATGATCCGGACGACTATATCCGGATGGCATGTGCTGTTCACCCGGATGTGTTTGTGGAACGGATGCACTATGAAGATTATCCGGATGTCTACGCTCTGCCAGCGTCGTTTGCTCTTTCTTGAGGCGGTCCGGATAGGATAACTGCATCATGCATATCCTTAGGGGAATCCGGATGATGATGGTCCGGCTGATAACACGTGCCACGTGTCACCATGAGATGCGTGCCACGTGTTTCCCAGAGGGAGGGGTCCCTACATTGCCCCCTTTTTAACTTGCCTATTTTGCCCAAAAAATGGGCGGGTTAAAAAATAACTGGCAAGAGGTCTCTTCGTCTGGCTAGGCCACGTGGCGAGTGGGGGTGTGGAAGCCAAAAAAGGTATTTATGACGAGCCGCCGACCCTGTGTATCCCTAGGCAATATGTCGCTTCAATGATAGCATAGCTGTTCGTTTGGTTTTCCGAGGGGCTGTCCGCCTATAAATAGCGCACTGTACCTCCTTTTTGCATTTTTCCTACCGCATCTGGCGTCGAGAGCCTTTCTTCTTCTCGCTTCTGTTGTTTCCTTTGCTTTTTCTGAGTAAAAAACTTCGAAAGCTCTTTTGTACCGGTGAATCTGCATTGCGACTTCGTTTGCTGCTGGTGATTTTGTACCGCGACAGCAACCTTTTTCCTTCAGAGCTTTATTTGGTACGTGCATCTTTGCTATTTGTCGTTCCTTTTGCTGCGTTTGGTTCGTTTGAACCCTCGTTTGGACCAATTGCTTGCGACTGTTGCTTTGGGTTTAAGGTTTCTGAGTTTTCCAGGTTTACTTGTGTTTTACTCATTGCGCTTCTTTGCATGTTGATTACGGTTTGTAGATAAGAAATGGCTGCAAAAAAAACTGTCTCATCTACCCGGGTTAGCGAGGTTCGTGAAAAAGCGACAGATAAACTGGACGTGAAGGAATTCCGGGATCGGTTCTCCATCCCAAATAGTGTGTCTATAGAACTACTAAATGAGGAGGTGCCTTTCTCATCTGAGAAACTTGGAGGACATGGCATTGTCTTCACAAAGGAGCATTTCAACGCGGGGCTACGGTTTCCTCTGCCAGCGTTGTTTAAGGAATTCCTCCACTTCTCCCAGATTCCGCCTGTCTTCATTCATCCCAACGTTGTCCGGGTACTGATGGGATGCAGCATCATCAACATGCTGTACAAACTCGACCTCACGCTACTGGAGGTATTCTTCCTCTACTCTCTGAAGAAGGTAAAAAATGATATCTTCAGTATGTCCGCGCACCTGCCCTCCCTTCAAGTGGTGACAGAGTTGCCAGATTCGATAAAGGGAGGGGCGAAGGAGCTGGTGGTGGTCCGGGGTGGATGGGCGGGGCTTGTGGAGCGTGAGTCGAGACCCTTATCTCCGAACTATACCTTGACTATTCCGGGTAAGTTTGCTTTGGGGTTCCTGTTCGGATTTTTCTTTGCTGACTTTTCGCTGACTTTTTATGACTTTTCCGGATGGCATCCTCACCTTGTGTTGCTGTTAATGCAGGTCGAGAATTGAGGGGCCACCTCGTGGACTGGGTGGAAAAGGAGTCTTTTGCCTGTGTCAACAAATTATTCGAGATAGATGCCAAGGAGAGGCATTATAAGACGCTGCTTTCCGCGCGGAATTTGATGGCGGTCGTCCGGGAGTCTCAGGATTATGTTATCCACAACCTCCCCCAGAAGCTGCCAAAGGAGGTGGTGCCTGGGGAGCATCATACTTGGAAGGAGCTCTCGATTTACCAGGAGGCCAAAGAGGCTGATGCTGAAAAACGGCGAAAGCTCTTGGAGGATCGGGATAAGAGAAAAAATGAAGGCACCATCCGGAAGGCTCCCGGACAGAAGCGGGGTCCAGACTCTCCCCCAAAGAAAACTTCAGCGAAAAAGAGGAAGCTGGTGAAGAAGAATGGGAAGGATGTGAAGGAGCCCACTCCTCCCAAGGAGTTTCCCCCTCCGCCAATTACCTATGAGGGGGATGTAATGATAGAGGAGCCAATAAATGCTGCTCCTCACTCCATCTCAAGCGGCCCGGACGCATCCCTGGTTGAACCATTCGGTACTTCCTTGGCCGCGGTTGCGCGTCTGGCTAACGTGGCTGAGGAAGCTGCATCCAACAACCAGCCGGGCGACCTTAACCCAGATGTTGCTGCAGCTGAAGCGACCCCGATGGAGGAAGCGGGGGCAGAAAGCCAAAGTCAGCCTTCCGACGACCCGGATCGTTTGGCCATAATTCCGGTGAAAGGGCCTCCTCCAAAGAAGCCGCGCTCGACGCGCGATCTACGGTCCGGACTCCTTGGGCGGCTTCGAGAGCGGCAGCAAGAGATTGAAGTTAGTTGCGTACCTGCCCACGACGCTCGTCCGGAAGGGGGCGAAGTGGAGATGGCAACTAAAGTTCTAGCCGCCCCAGTGATAATCTTGGATGCGGATTCGCCCGGAAAGATTGATCCGGCCAAAGATGTTGAGGCCCCTTGCCCGGAACAAAAGTTACCTCCTGTTTCCTCACCCGGGGGGGAACCTGTTGATGATGCTTCTTGCAGCTCTTGTAGCTCTTTTAGTTACACGGAGTTGGAACATAAGCTGAAACACATTCCACCCGGCTCGCCTGACATTATGCCCTCAGCCCAGATGTTTGATATGGTGGAATCGGTATAGCGTTTATGTTTCTTTGGTTTTTGATTCTTTGTTGTGTTGATATGTTTGCTGTGGTATGACTTGTGACCTTGCTTTCCTTTGTTTGCGTGTCAGCTGGTATGTGGTCTTCGCGGCATGGTTAAACAACACGATCTCTTTCTTCGACTGCTTTGCGGACCGCTGATTATATGAAGCTCTTCGCTTCTCGGCATAAAGAAAATGAAAACCAGTTGCGCCAGAGAGTGGAGGAGGCTGAAAGCGATTTATCCATCGCTTATGAGGAGATTGAAGCCCTTCGGGCGGAGTTGGCTGAGGCAAAAAGCCGGGAAGAGGCAACGGCCTCCCGTCTGTGCGAGTCAGAGAATGAGGTTGCCCGGTTTAGGGGGGAGGCGAGGCATCTCCGGACAGAAGTTTCTATTAAAAAGAAACAGAATGAAGAGTTGCAACTGCGCTTGGTTGCACAAAAAGAGGAGCTGGAACGGGAGTTTGCTGCAGAGAGGGAGGAGCTTGCAGAGGAATACCAACAACAAGTGGATGATACGTTTATCTTTAGGTATCGCGCTGCATGAAGAAGAATGGCATCAAGCGAGATACCCCTTCAATTCCTCCGGGTGAAGAGAAGAAATTTCCTGACAAGCCTGCTCCCTGACAGTTTATCTCTTTTTGGAATTTTTCTGCTGTAATTCTTCCTTCTGTACTTTTGTGGTCCGGAGACCTTTATGTAAATACATTTTATCCATATCAATAATAAAAACATACTTCTTTCTCATTTGTACTTGTGTCTACTTTTTATTGATAGTACTGCTTTAAATTGGACACATTCCATGGTCTAAGTAACGGAGTTCCATCTAGCTTTTGTAAATGATAGGCTCCATTTTCATTTGCCTTAGACACTATATAGGGTCCTTCCCAATTGGCTTGGAACTTTCCTGCGCCTACTTCAGCAGTATTTTCAAAAACTTTTCTAAGTACTAGCGTACCATTTTTTAAGTTTCTGGGCCTGACTTTTCGATTGTAATGCGCTGATGCCCTTTGTTGATAATCTGCCATCCGGATGGCCGCGCTTTCTCTGACTTCGTCTGCCCAGCCCAAATTTCTTCCTAGTTCCGTGTTGGCATCTTCTTGCGTTGCTGCATCGGTCCGGATAGTAGGAAGACCTATTTCAGTGGGAATGACTGCATCCATTCCATATGTGAGGGCGAAAGGAGTGTTTCCTGTTGGTCGTCCGGGTGTGGTTCGATAGGCCCACAGGACGCCGGGTAGCTCCTCCACCCATTTCCCTTTGGCTTGCTCAAGCCTTTTCTTTAAGGCATTGATTAGAGTTTTGTTTGTGGCTTCCGCCTGCCCGTTACTTTGAGGATAACGAGGGGTGGAGTACGAATTCCAGATGTTCAGTTCCAAACAGAAATTCCTGAATGCAATGCTGTCAAATTGTGGACCATTGTCAGCTATGATAATTTGGGGAATTCCAAAGCGGCAAACAATGTTCTTCCATACGAACTTGGTGACATCTTTATCTTTGATGCTTGCATATGCTTCAGCTTCTACCCATTTACTAAAGTAATCAGTGGCGACAAGGAGGAATTTCTTCTGGGCAGGTGCTGCTGGGAGGGGTCCCACTATGTCCATGCCCCCATCGCACAAAAAGGCCATGGGCCCGAGACCGACTTCAACGCTCTTGATGGCATATGTGGAATGGGAGCATACTTTTGACATTTATCACACTTTTTGACATATGCTGCCGCGTCTTTCTTCATTGTTAGCCAATAGTATCCTTGTGAATGAGCTCTATGTGCCAGAGATCGTCCTCCCGTATGATTTCCGCATATTCCTTCATGTAATTCAACTAACACATACTGGGCCTCTAATGCCCAAGACAGTCAAGATAAGGCCCCCGTGAAGGATCGCTTGTACAGTGCCCCCAATCGGGGTGAAACGGGCAGCTTGCACCCGGATTTTGTGCGCTTGTTTAGGATCTTCGGGTAAAGTGCTGTCTCGGGAGATATTCCTGCAATATCATGCGTCCATTCTTGATCATCCGCTTGGTTTGCCTCAATGGTGTTGCAAGTAGAATTTTCTCTGACGATGAGGGATTGGCTTGTACATGGATAGGCAATAGAATGGCTTCTCCGATGGGGAGGGAAGCAATGATATGCCGGCCAAGGCGTCAGCGCGCCCGTTGTCAGCTCGCTTAATTTTTTCGATTGTCCACTCGGTGAATTGTTGTAAGGTGCTTCTTACTTTGGCCAAGTATCGCGCCATGCGTGCGTCCTTAGCCTCATATTCTTTCTGGACATGCCTTACCACTAGTTGCGAGTCGTTGTAGATCCGGAGTTTGGAGACGGATAAAGCAAGGGCGAGGTCCAATCCGGACAGGATGGCCTCGTATTCTGCTTCATTGTTAGACGCGGAGAATCCCAACCGGATGGCTTGCTCCAGATGTTCCCCAGTTGGGGACTATAGTAAGAGCCCAACTCCAGAGCCTGATGAACGTGAGGCTCCGTCAACTCGTAGAGTCCACCACTCCTGTTCACTTGATTCGTGGTGCTGGTTGGGTCTTCGTGAATATTCGAGCATGAAGTCGGCCATTACTTGGCCTTTTTTGGATAATCTGGGTTGGAATTCGATTCCAAATTCACTCAATTCGATGGCCCATTGTAGCATTCGCCCGGTTAAATCTGGTTTGTGCAGAATGCTACGAAGGGGTTGGTCGGTCAGTACAATCACTGGGTGGGCTTGAAAATAGGGGCGGAGTTTTTGGGCAGCACTTCGAAGAGCTAAGGCTGTTAGCTCCATTTTTTAATACCTGGTTTCTACATCTGCCAATGCCCTGTGACATAGTAGACGGTGTTTCGCTCCTTTGGTGAAGGGCAGCGAAATAGAACGGCGCTGATTGCCCATTCTGACACAGCCAGGTACATGTATAGCTTCTCCTTTGGGATGGGGCTGCTTAGGATGGGTGGTTGTATAAGATAATGCTTGATCTTCTCGAAAGCGTTTTGGCAACTGTCCGTCCATCCTTGTGCTCCAGCTTTCCGTATTGCCAAGAAGAAGGGTCGCAATTCATCAGTAAAGCGGGCTATAAAGCGCCCTAATGCGACGAGCTTGCCTGTGAGGCGTTGTAGCTCCTTCTTGTTCCTGGGATGGGGTGTTTCCATGACTGTCTTGACTTGATCCGGGCTGACTTCTATGCCTCTCTGGCTGACCATAAATCCCAGGAATTTGCCAGCACTAACACCAAAGGCGCATTTAGAAGGATTCAGCTTCATGTCGTACCTTCTTAGGAGGCGGAAAACTTCTTGTAAGTGAAGGACATGCTCCTCTCGGTTTTTGCTTTTGACCACGATATCATCAATATATACCTCTCTTGTGTGTGTCCTATCGGTGGTTTGAAGATTTTGGTCATCAATCTTTGATAGGTGGCGCCTTGCATTTTGAGTCCGAATGGCATGACTTTGTAGCAATAGAGGTCGGGGCGGTGTTATGAATGCCGTTTTTTCTTCGTCATCCGGGAACATGGGGAATCGGTGATACCGGAGAAGGCATCCAAGAAAGATAGCATCCCTTGCCCGAAGTGGAATCTACGATTTGGTCTATTCGTGGCAAGGGAAAAGCTGTCTTTTGGACATGCGTTGTTAAGATTGGTGTAATCGACACAAACTCGCCATTTTCCTTCTTTCTTTGGGACCACCACTACGTTTGCCAACCAGTCCGAATAAGATACCTCTCTAATGAATCCGGCTTCTAGCAATTTGTCTATTTCATTCCGGATGATTTTTTTGTCTCTGTCGGGTGGAAGCGTCTAATCTTCTCCGGACAGGTCGGGCAAATTGAAAAGACGTTTAGCTTGTGAGAGGCAATAGAGGGATGAATCCCCTTCATGTCGGAATGTGTCCATGCAAAGATGTCATGGTTTCGTCCAAGGATGTTTTGCATGCTCGAAGTTTCTTCTTGCGTCATGAGGGAACCGATGTTCGTGAGATGAGCGCTTTCTTCCGAAATTTGGATTGTTTGCAAGGGATCTGCTGCCGGGGATCTTTGTCCGCCGGACCCAACAATTGCTATTGGTCATGTGTATGGTCGGGTTCGGGGGAGATGCATCCTCCCGGCTGGTTCCCGCTTCCCGTGCTATTTGATAGCACCGTCGAGCAAGCCTAACCGGCTGCCATATAAGTCGCTTTATCCTTCGTTGGTGAGGAAACTCACCATTTGATGATATGTGGAAGGGATGGCTTTCATGTAATGAAGCCATGTACGCCCAAAATGACATTGAAGGGTGACAACTCTTGCACCACCGAGAATTGTACGTTGAGAGGTTGGGCCGCCTTGGACCGGCAGTATAATGTCTCCCAAGGATGTGGTTGATGACCCGTTGAATCCGGATAAGATTCGTCCGGGGTTCTCAAGACCCGCGAGACTATGTCCCATGTGGCCAACGACCGATGCTTGCACCAGGTCGGCTGAACTGCCTGGGTCGATCAAGATACGTCTCACATCGAACTCTCCTATTTCTAAGAAGAGGATGAGGGCGTCACGATGTGGTTGTAGTGTTCGGGTGGGATCTACTGGTGGGAAAATGATTGTCCCATCTATGGGGCGAGGGCCCTCTCCAGTGAGACCCGGTCGGATGGAGTTAATGCGTTCGCATACTGACGCGGCTCGCAGCAATTTCTGCCTTTTCCGCCTGGAGTCATATTCCTCGTCAAATGGTCCCCCGTTGATATAGTTTATGACAGCCTTAGGGGCGGCTGGGGCCCTAGGGGCTCCAGAGTTGTGATGTTGGGATGCGTCCCTTCCTCTAGCATCTAAGCGGAGGTACTGCTTTAAATGTCCTGCTTTGATGAGCCTTTCGACTAGATACTGGAGGGACCGACATGTCTCTGTTGTATGACCATGGTCTTTGTGGAAGGCGCATTTCTTGCTGTGGTCTCTCATGGATGGGTCCGTTTCGAGGGGTCTAGGCCACCTGAAGTCGGACAACCCTTGGATCATTGGGAGAAGTTTTTCGTATGACACGGAGAGAGGTGTGAGAGGTGGCCTATCCGGACGATTCGGCCCGTCCTGCCTCCGGTCAACTGGTTTTGGCCGGTCCGGAGGTTTGGCATGTCTGTCCGCGTCATCTCTAGAAGCCCGTCCGGCAACCAAAACTTGCTGAGTGGCTGCACGCACGTCATCTTCGAGCATTGAATATTTGTTAGCACGTCTGAACAAATCGTCCATCGTTGTAGGAGGCTTTTTGGCCAGCGATTCGAAAAATGGAGTGCCTGGACAGATGCTTCTCTTGAAGATCTTGCAGACAAAGATCCATGCCGCAAGCCTCTATTTGAAGTACGGCTTGGCCAAATCGTTTCACAAATTCCCTCAAGGATTCGTTGTCTCTCATTTTTATGTTCTGGAGGGTGCTGATATTCTGCTTGTGTCGAGCAGAGCACAAGTATTGTCCCACGAAAGCTTCAGAGAGGTCCCTGAAATTGTCAACAGAGTTAGGAGGTAGGCGATGAAACCACGAGAGGGCCCGCCCTTGTAGGTCAAGGGAAATACTTTGCATAGTAGTGCATCGTTGCCAATATCGAGCGTCATGAGCTGTCGATAGTGCATGATGTGATCGAAGGGATCACTGGTTCCATCGTATGTGGAAAATTTTGGTACGAGGAATCCCCTTGGGGGCTCGTAATGAATGATTTGAGAGCAAAAGGGCGTGGAGAGCATGTCATCCACCTTTTTGCCGATGGAGCCGACGGGTGGCTCGTTTGGGAGGTTCCTCCCACTGGTCGTTCTACTAGGTGCGAGTGAACATTCCGCATCGCTGGGGTGACCATGGGGTCGCGATGCGGGGAGGTGCGTTACTGTACCATGGGAACGACCATAGGGTCAGGCGTGGTGCCCGGGTTGTGGCTACTTGGTGGCCTTGATCTCCCTGTGCTCTTGTGGGCCTAGTCTCTATGCAAGATCGAACTTGACAATCGTGATTTTCTATCACGTTGTCTTTTTGCTGAAAAATGAGTGGAATCTCGAGCTTTCCTCACGGGAGCTCGAGGCATAGGTGTGCGTGGCTCATGGGGCCTTGCGTTGTATGCTCCCTGGGACAGCTCCCTGCTGACCTGTGATATATTGATTCTGGCTCTGGCCTTGAGTTTGCCACCTGGCCTCTTGAACGTTGACGACGAGGAGGACCTGACGTTGAGGCCTGAATGCGTAACACAGCGTTTTCTTCTCTTAACCTTTCTGTCTCCTGAAGGAGAGCTTAATAAGGAATATGACAGTTGGGAACGCATAGAGCCAAAACTTCAAAGGTAAAGAAGTAGTTGCTAAGAGAGCCAAACCAGTTTTTACTATCTGCCTCATCTTTTTGCTTTTGGGACACAAAGATCTGTTTTCAATCTCATATGTAGCAAGAAAGAGGGTGAAAGCTTTGAATTCACCTCCATTATCAAATTATAAACATTATAATCGAGAATTGAATTGATTTTCAACTAAGGTTTTGAACTTAAGGAAGGTAGGCAAAGCTTGATCTTTTAGTATGTAAGGGATGAAGTGAAGAAAACCGAGAAAAATCAAGGAATAATAAGAAATAATTTGCACTAATTGTGGAGATAACTTAGTGGTAGGATCTCACAAATCAGCATCTAACTAAAGCAAGAGGTTGAGAAGCTCTAGATTCAAATAATGGAAAAAGTAATCAATGGTTTTTTGCATATTGGCAAGCACAACAAACATTATGTCTATCACAATCATTAGAGATATTACAAGATGTAAGAATCTGCTTCAAAGTATTAACAACAGGATGATCAAGACGAGAACACCAAAGTTTAGCCAAGTTATTCAAATTGCTAGTAGAAGAGCCATGACTGGAAGTAAAGACGACTAAAGGTGCATCATAATATTTATTGTGTTTCCAAAAATATGTTAATAGATTAAATCCAAAAACTTTTTAAAAAATAAAAATTAAGAGGGTAACTATGAATTGGATATTAAAAAAAAAAATCATTTTACAATAATTAATCCCTTTCTAATTTATTTTTCATTTACTGTGATATTTCATCTTTATTAATCAAAATAAATGTCCAAAAAAAATATCAAATTAAATAATATAAACTTTAAATTATCAACTACAAAGAACAATCAAATTTAAGAATCTTTTATGTATCCTCTATTTTTGTTGAAAGAATCTTTTTAAGATTGCTATTGAAAACTTGAGAGGACTATATTCTCGCGTATGCTCCTCAATTCAATAAAGTGATTTGTTTATTTTCAAACATTGGAAGATCAATTTGGAGAGCTACATCATATTGTAGACCGCTAAGTTTTTCCTACCAATATGGCTGGAACCCATTATTGAATCAGGCATTACACTTTGGCACCATTCTAAAGTCGTCTTTCTATGATACTACTATCTTAATCTCATCGATGACTTTAATCCCCTCTCCAATCTTACATATGGTATATATTGATGCACAAATATATGACACATGGACTTTCATACACATACACTTTCTTTTTAATTTTATCTTTTAGTTTTTAATTTTAATTTTTAACTTTCAATTTTTAATTTCTAATTCTTAAAAATTAACTTTAAGAGTACTAGCTTTGCACAAATGGGTTTTGGCTTACTAATTTTAAAAAATATAGAAAAAAATAATTTCAAATTTTATAAATCAGTTTTATTTTCCTCAATTTAAAAATATTTTAAAATATATGTACTTTTCATAAGTTAAATAATCATTTCCTAAAATAATCCTTTTACTTGTCAAGTTAATAATATCAATTGACAATTTTTATTTTTTTTTACCAATTGTTAGGTTAATGAAATAAGAAATTTTAAAAATTCAAAATATAATTAAAACTAAAAAAAAAATTAAAGGTAAAAATATAAAAATAAAATATTAACTTTCACTTCGTTAAAGCACACTAGCAAAAAATATAAATTTGGAGAAAAAATTGGAAATACAATGGGAGTTTTATTTTTTTAATTTTTAAGTATTTTGGTTTTAATTGTATTTAATTTTTAAGTATTTTGGTTTAAATTGTATTTTTAATTCTTAAAATTTTTTATTTTATTGTTAATGTTAACGAATAAAATTTTTATTCAATTT